>JAXCGZ010011500.1:5000-12500 GCA_037179515.1 Halocaridina rubra
TTGGTAGCGTTCTGGTACGGTAATTATGTGTCCAATGTTCGAGTCCCAGTCTGGGTAAAATATGATTTATGATTTCACATTTGGTAATGTGCTTATTTGATTACCTATATATATATATATATATATATATATATATATATATATATATATATATATATATAATATATATATATATATATATATATATATATATATATATATATATATATATATATATATATATATATATATATATATATATATATATATATATATATATATATATATATATATATATATATATATATATATATATATATATATATATATATATATATATATATGCAAACACATGTATGCATGTATAAAAATGGATAAGGTTACGATTAAGGTGGTGATGAGAAGACAATAAAAAAGCGATAGCTTTCACAGACTCTATCATGTTAGAGAAAGACAGAGAGAGAGAGAAAGAGATTGATAGATAGATAGATAGATAGATAGATAGATGGATGGATAGAGAGAAAGAGAGAGAGAGAGAGAGAGAGAGAGAGAGAGAGAGAGAGAGAGAGAGAGAGAGAGAGAGAGAGAGAGAGAAAGAGATTGATAGATAGATAGATAGATAGATAGATAGATAGATAGATAGATAGATAGATAGATAGATAGATAGATGGATGGATAGAGAGAGAGAGAGAGAGAGAGAGAGAGAGAGAGAGAGAGAGAGAGAATTGAATCAACGTAAACAGTAAGCCAGACAGAAGCGACATATTGCAATGCTGATGGAGAGATAGCATTCATAGGATATTCCTGTATGATAGATTTATATATAACCATATAGACATGTGGGATGGGGTTTACGCCATTTACGTCTTATCTTATTTGGTCTAGTGTGGTGTATTCTTGAATATAAAATGCTGATTTTATTGTTTCTGTGGTCTTATTGTTAGCGAAACTACTAGTAGGCAACTAGTTTTACTTACTGAGCCTCAGTTCGTAAAACAAAAATATTTCTTAGCGATTGTCTTTATGTGCATTTAATAGTGCATCTACTGAGTCTGCTAAGGGATGTCACTTCCGTCTTCTAAACCTCAACTGGGTGTGGCAATGAGAAGGTGCACAAGTGACGTTAGTGAATAGAACTTTTGACCTACTTAGTGTGAGACGGATGCTATACTCACTAATGCAGAGAAATTTATTGATGCAGCATTTTCCTTCTACTTTTCCTCTTTATTTTTTCAAGTGGCCTGCAGGACAGGAAGTATTATCTTTGAAGAAGCTTGAAGACCAAAATATACTGATTCCCCACTCATTCCACACATCTAAATGAGGTACCCACTGAACATGCTGATGTGAGAGACATTACTATAAGAAGAATTCCTCTACCTTATCATTTCTAATCTCGAAAGGTTTCGAAGAAAGAGATGCCAAACTACCCAATCTGTTGTGCGAGTCGATGACGAGGCAGTGTGAAACAAAGAGGTTTCATTTTGGTGATTAATTGAAGACTGGTAGAAGACATACTTTATCGATAAAAATGGCCAGTTTTTATACGGTTGATGAAAGCTGCATAGTAGTGCTATCTGGGGAGTTATAGACAAGCTCAGGATGCAGCTGAGGAGTATTTTTAGATTTATAAAGATAATAATCTACACTATTCCTGTCCAAGCAATGATTGCAATCCTGAGTGAGATTGGTTAGAAAGGTGATGTGCGGGAAACTTCCCACTTGTAAAAAGGAAACAATGATGTTCACAAAAAATAGAAAATGTAAAGTGTAGTACGTAAAATAAAAATATTCTTACAAAATACAAAATATACAATTCTCAGGTGATCCACGTGGGTTTCGATGATGGGTCTTGGGGTGAAAATTTGGAGCTGAGTAGATTTTTTGCCTAAGTTGACTCGTTCTTTGGTTGGTGAGTTGGTTTACTTGGACGTAAGCCATGCGTTTGTGCATCGTGGTGAATTTGGTGGTGAATTACTTTAGTGTTGACCAAGCAATGTTGGAAATATCAATGAGCATTTGGTGGTTTGTGAAGAAGTTAGCACCAAAACCACGTAGCTTGCATCCTTAGTAAGTGAGATGGATTACTTTTACGTCAGGACGTCAGATAGTAAATTGTGACCCAGAGATGTTGTCCCTGATGCAGAATCTGGTATTACTGTGATGACAGCCGAGGGAGGAGAGGTGACAACAGCCACAACTGGCAGGAGACCATTTTCACATATAGTAGGGAGTTGGCCTTGGAGACGAGGGCGTCCAAAAAAGCAGCTCCAATTGAAATTGGGAAGAAGCGGGAGTAACCCTGATGGGAAGAGAGACACTGCCAAGGACTTCTTTGACTTGAGTCTGGTAGGGGATGGGGCTTGGGATCGGAAATGAAGTTTTAATTGGTGTCGGAAGTCATAGTAAACAGCCTAACAATTAAGGAGACGCTGCTGGGGCCTTGTAGTCTGCAGGAACAAATGCCTTGACTGGCGTTTGGGTCAGGCAGGAAACCATCCACTTGCCTAGTAGGAGGTCGGCCTTGGAGACTATGGCATCAGTCTTCAACTCGTTGGTGTGTGGAACGGCGGCTCTAACTGGTGTCGGACAGTCCAGGAACCAGTGCTGGAAGGCTCCGAGAACTGAATGGGTTTGTTGGACCTTCTCTTAGAGGGTGAGCTGGTGGTGAAGTAGGCTGGTGCAGAGAGGCAATGCAAAGTTGCATGGCAAGGAGAGGAAAGTTAGTGAAGCATCAGTCTCCACCTAGTAGGCATTATTTGAAGGGCAGCTGGCTGCAAAGGAGACAGCACAGGGCAAGGCAAGGTGATATGGTGAGGTTAGGAATAGTGATGATGGGCTACTCCATGGCACATCATTGTGCGAGTTAGCAGAGAGAGAGTATGAAACGAATAGGTTATAGTTTGGTGACTTCATTAAGACTTATAGAAGACTTACTTTATAGACCAAAATAGTTAATTTAGATAAAATTGATGCAGGCTGCACAGTAGTGCACTCTGGGGAATTATAAAAAAAGATAAGGTCATATTTATAAAGATAAGATCAGGATGCAGCTTCAAAGGTATTTTTAAGTTTATCAAGATAAGAATCAAAACGATTCCTTGTCAAGCCTTGGTTTTGATCCAATGTGTGATTGATTAGAAAGACAATATTACATTGGGGAATCAATTTATACCTATAGTTTGATCCAAAGAATGAACTATTGCGCTTTGGAGGGGGATGTTTAATAATATATATAAAACTAGAGTGGATTTCTTTCTAAAGTGATACCTTATCCCTAAGAAGCTAGAACAGTACCAAAGCTGTAGCAATATAACGGAGGTCACAAGCCTTGAACATTGCTGGCATTTCAAAGCCTTAACTATCATTTATTTTGTAGAACAGTAAGAAGTTCAGGAAATTTAGAGCTTGCCAACCTCCTTACTCTCCTACTCCTTTAAGTCTACTCCTACGACTCACAGATATAACAAGGGTGGGTAGATTCCCCCCCCCAGGAGTTTATGTCACAATTTAGATATGCAGGGAGTACGAGGCTAACATTCTTTCTCTCTCGCTACCAGAGATAATGTAACTGCATTTTAGAAATGTATATTAATACTAACACAACTGCTTGTCATATTTCATATGTGTAAGCCTTTACAGTACATTATTTCTTATTATTCATGGTACGTAATTATTTTCTTAATTAAATAATTGTTGCATACTTTGTCTTCAGAAGTTCCGTTCAAAATTAAATATTTTTATTATGAGTGGAGCCTCCCCTTCAGCAAACTATTGAAAATTGATATGTCTTTTCTTCATTGACAATTTTTATACACTAGCGTTTCACTGTTCTTGAATTGAATCGTTATCTTTTCATCTAAGTTCAATTTATCTTAAGTTTCAGCAAAGTACATGAGTATCTGTATAAATGTTCTCCATGAAGGAGTATTTAATACATATAAAATTGCTGTTCTTCGGCATGGATGGTTTTATACTAATCAGAGTTCACTTCATATTACCCTTTAGAAAAAAACAGGTGGCTCAGTCTAACTATTCTTCATAACACCATCTTCACCAGATTCTCCTTTCTATTCATTTCCTGCTCATTGATATACTTGCCATTCCACCAATAAACAAAAATACAGATACTTTTTACTCATAACACCATTTTTATCTGTAAAGAAATGTTCAGTTTCTCAAATTTATCTTTCCTCACTGTATATCAAAGCTCAACAATGTTAATTTTTCAACTAAATATCTCTGTTCGTCACAACATCTCTTATTGCTTCATAGCAAACAAAAATGTGAAGTTTTTAACAGATTTAAGTTGGCTATTTTCTAAATTATGTTGTTATTTGTTTATCAGTGTCAACTTACACCTATTTCTCAACAAAAAGCAGTAAAATTATCTACTTTTCTACATAACACCGATATAATAAAATACAAAACACAAATGGTGATGCTGTTTTGTAAATCCTGACTCTTCATCAAAGTGCATCTCGCCAATTCTATCGGCAATGAAAAATAAAATTAATTTATTTGCTTAAAAAAGAAAACTTACACAAGCATTCCCCTCTTCCTAAATTTGAAGCCCTTTCACTTCATCAGACTTCATTTCACCCTTCCTTACAAAAGAGAACATATAAACAGAACTATTTATTCCTCATGAAAAATGTATGCGTTACCGTTCATTATTCAGTAAAATTACGTCTTCTCTGTTCATTGAACATCATATTGCCTTACCTTTTATATACAACGTGTTGAATATTCTTCATCTGTTCTTCATGAAATAAATATACTTTGATAGCAATCCGATCATCATTAAACTGAAGCGTTTACTATTTAAGAGTTCAAACAACTCAACACACCGTCCACCTCTTACACCAAAAAAACATGAAAATCGATCTACCTGTTCTTCATAAAAGCTTTTTTAACGATCCCTCTCACCCCTTGTTTCAGCCGTCATCAAGAGTTGGCTCTCCCCAATGTGATCACAGAATATACAAAACGGCTTTTATCACACCTTATACCCAAGTTATGCCCCAGTTAGCAGGTCATATACATGTTTATGATATGGATTATGCAACGCTGCTTTGCGTTTTATCGCCTTATTTACAACCTGAAAATGGATACTTCCTCTCTCGGCCATCCCCCATTTTTCCCCTCTTTCCCCTTCGAGATCTTTATTAAGGGATTCTCTCTCTCTCTCTCCTCTCTCTCTCTCTCTCTCTCTCTCCTCTCTCTCTCTCTCTCTCTCTCTAAATTGAGTATTATTTTTGAATTTTTGATGAGTGTTGGTCTTAATAGTAATTGGGATAGAATTTTTAATGCTTTATGTCTTTATAATATTGTGGCTGCCTTGTTTGTAAGTGAAGAGCAATTTGCAGTTTTAAGTTGATGTTTTTTATTCTCTCTCTCTCTCTCTCTCTCTCTCTCTCTCTCTCTCTCTCTCTCTCTCTCTCTCTCTCTCTCTCTCTCTCTCTCTCTCTCTCTCTCTCTCTCTCTCTCTCTCTCTTTCTCTCTCTCTCACACACACACTTTCCCTAATAGCAAAACCCTTTTCCCTTATTTCTGTTATATGATATATGTCAAATGATATTTCTTTTATTACTGCTATTAAAATTATTATATTCTGTTTCGTATTATATCTCCAACGCAGCCAATTAACATTTCCATAAAGGATTTATTTTTTTTATTACTTTAATTTTCAAGTCCCTGTGATAAAGAAAGTTTATTACCGAGGTGTGATAAAAACTTGTTTTATTATTCTTAAAAGCGATTACATATTTCCTTTCTCATACTAAGATAAACATAAATACACATTAATCATATTTCTCACGAAGATTTAGTGTTCTGTTAAATCTTGTTTAGTACACATACAGTTTGGTTAAAACTTTCTACATTCCTTTAAAATTTCATATATTTTGAAGTTGCTATTACCTTTACAAATAATTACAGTCCTCTAAAGATTTGGTGTTTATAAATATTTGTAGATACAGTATACAAAGCTTCGATGTTCGTGGTATTAGTGCCTTTCTTGTATCTATTTTGATACTGATTTTAACATCACTCATCATTATAACTTTCAGTGATTCAGTTTATACTAGTTTATAATGTTAATATCAACGTCAAAATTATCACAACACGCAATAGCCTCATTGTTCTACTATATTCCATTTATACATATAAAAACTTGGTTATACACATATTTATTGCATATGATACTGAGAAAATAGCGTCATTATAATTATCATTACTACTATCAAAATCGTTCACATATCACAACTTCTGAACTCAATATGAATTATTTTTCTTAAATGAATTATACAAGAGTTTGGTTATTACTGGTTATATTGCTTTTTGCAATTCCATCTATCTATCTATCTATCTATCTATCTATCTATCTATCTATCTATCTATCTATCTAACTATCTATCTATATATTTATCTATCTATCTATCTCTCTATCTATCTATCTATCTATCTATCTAACTATCTATCTATCTCTCTCTCTATATATATATATATATATCTATATATCTATCTATCTATCTATCTATCTATCTATCTATCTATCTATCTATCTATCTATCTATAGATGTATATATATTTTTACATTCATATTATTCATGATTGTGACACCTTTATCTTTTGTCATTCCATAATTAATATATTTATAACAATATAATTGTTTGTATTTCTAATATTATCGTTTTGTTTTTCTGATTTTTCTTGATTACTGTTTAGATCATTATTTTTTCTTATTTATATACTGTTGTTAATTTCACCTTACTTCTATAGATATTATATTTATTATTATTAAATTTTTTTATTATTATTACTAAATTTATTATGATTTTTAATTATTATTACTATTATTATTATTACTATCATTATTACTAGTGTTATTATGATTGTTGATTATTATTATTATTATTATTATTATTATTATTATTATTATTATTATTATTATTATTATTATTATTATTATTATTATTATTATTATTATTATTAATATTAAATTTAGTGTGTCTTTTCCATTGTTACTATTATTCTCAGCAATGTAATATGATCCCATTTCTGCCTACCATTGCCGTACCTTATTTACTCGGTATTTACACCCCAATAAGTTAATATAACATATGGCGGTATTACTTTTATACTCAACTTCCGGTGATTGGTTGCTAATTCCCTTTTTTCTCCTGGTTTTTGTATGAATATATATCGCCTCATTCGTAAGTACAACTCAGATTCTTCTGCTGATAAATAATAAACTTGAAAGTGCTAAGGATCTAAAAATTTCTTTCAATTTCCTTTCGTAGCCATTTTCTTACATACATACATGCATGCATATATATATATATATATATATATATATATATATATATATATATATATATATATATATATATATATATATATATATATATATATATATATATATATATCAGGACAGGTTGAGAGTGGCATATGACTAGGTGAAAGAAAGAGAAGTTGGGGAGTTAGGGGAGGAATGGGGGTTGATGAAAGAATGTTTTG
>JAXCGZ010011500.1:17500-27500 GCA_037179515.1 Halocaridina rubra
TGTGTCTGTCCTTTTCCTTTGTATAACATCAACTCATCTCTACCTTGCCCTTAACCTTATTCTTTCCCTTCGTCTTAATGCTTTCTTTGTGCTCTGGCCTTAATTGATTAGGGCAGTTTTTCTTGCCTGTCCCGGTGTCACACTCATAAAAAAAAAAATCAAGTTACAAATTTGATAGTTTATTTACGTAAGTACACTGTAACCTAGGAACGTATCTATTCATTTACACATTTATTTACGCAATAACGGACTTATTTAGGCGATTGGGATTTTACGTAATTGGGACCTTAATTACACATATACGAACTATTTTTCACTGATTCGCATTCATTCATGCATTTGTTCACGCAGGGACGTATTTATTTATGCATATATTTACAAATTAATGCACTTATTTACCCATTTACAAAAATATTTACGCGCTTAGTTACGAAATTACGATTTTCCGCATTATTGCTTCATCTAGACATTCATACATTTATTTACTCAATTTAGCATTTACTTCCACTTTATCTATTTATGCATCTATGCGTTTAGTTTGGCATTTACACATATATGCAATTACAAAGGTAATTTAGCTTCTACTACTACTACTACTACTACTACTACTACTACTAATACTACTACTACTACTACTACTACTACTACTACTACTACTACTACTACTACTACTACTACTACTACTACTACTACTACTACTACTACTACTACTACTACTACTACTACTACTACTACTACTACTACTACACACGCTATTTTTGGGTAGTATACAAGTTTTTACATAATGCAATAAAATTTACCAATCCCCCTTTTTCTTTCATCTAACTGTTCGCCTCTCTGAGCTTCAAAGAGCCAATAGCTATCTCTTTACTACTGCTTATTTTTTCCCATGGGAGAAATCCTGCCCCAACAGTAAGTCGGATTCATCAGGATTTAACCTTAATCGCTATGGGGATTTACGAGTCCCTTGTGCCTACACAATATCACATTGGAGAGACCCAAAACCAGCACTGTTTCTCTCGCTTTTCTTCATTTCGCCTTTTCTCTGATTGCTTCTGAAGTGAGGCAATTTAGACAGTGGTGATAATCTCTCCAAGTTTAAGTATTTTAATACATATTTTTTCACTTAAATTGCATTTATGCTTCAGCGTGTGTCATATTATTTCTCTGACTATAATTATGAATTTTCTATTGATATAATTTTTGCATGGGATGCAGATATGAGAAAGAAATATTTCGGACTATTTATCTACGTAAAAAAATAATAAATGTGAAATAAAATTCATCAATACAGATTTCTCTCAATAAGATAAGAGTAAAATTGGCCTCATTCTCTCTCCCAATCTGCTCAAGGTGTATTTTCAATTGCGTCTGAGCCTAGTTAGAGCCCTTGAAAGTGTATTATTCCAACGTAAGACTCTAGGAAACCAATATTTTACGCTAAAAATCTTTAGAGGCGAATAGAACAAGTACCTGGACGCAGTTTAAGTAACATGTATGAGCTTTTCAGCTAAGTTAGGAGAGAGGAGACGCGTCATCAATACCAAAACTAATTCCAGAATTCAAAATTCTGGAATCCAAGAATCTTACTTACAAATGATGCGCTCAATTCATTCGCAGAGGTTGGCTAGTGTAACGATCTGGACTTTGTCTTCGGCTTCTTATTGACAACTAGAATGTTTGAAAATGAAGCTTAAGTCAGAGAGTTTACTACGAGATCGCAGAAGTGTATTAGCTCACATTCGAATAAAAAAAAAATCTATTCCGAGCAGCTTCCGACCAAAACTTTGCTTCTCTAGTTATTACCTCGATTGGAATGATTAATTTGGTGTGGGATTTATGAGAACTTTTTTTTTAATTTTTTTTTTTAGGTAACTGAGAGAAATATTTAAGTCTACTTTGTTTATAGAAACGAAACGCTCTCAAAACATATACTATGATTAATTTTCTATGTAGAAGTGTTTCTTGCTGTTGTCATCTTTTAATTATTCTACTACCAGATATAATATCGAAATAGTTTGTGTTGCAAGCTTATCTTCTTTCTATTTTAATACAAGAATTTGCGCTTACTTCGTGTATTTTAGTTAAGACCTCATTATTTTCTGTTATTTGATTTTCAAATCAGTGCTTTATATATGACTTAATTATCATATCTATAATTCATTAAATTATCCCATTTCATGTTCTGGTGTTAAACATATTCCGTAGCTTTCTTCAGTATTAGAATTACATTATAAGACCTTTGATCTTTTCTGAGTGTTCTAGGACCTTCAGTTAAAGATTCTTATAATACTGCACATTAAAATTTTAACATTATTTCTCGTTTTCTCTCTTCATTATTTTTTTTTTTTCATGAATACATCAAAGTAGCTGCAAGACTATTTCAGACTCCAATAAGTGGAAGTTAGGAGACAGTAATAATTGCCTTCTATTCTAGCAACTACAGTTAGAAAAACAAACTAATTCTTTTTGGTAAAAGATACAAATCTGTAATACATACATACATATATGCGCACATACATACATATACATGGCGTCATTGCCCCTTATAAAGGGGTTGACCATGCCAAGAAATACGCATTCACTACGATCCACACATATCTCAACTACTCCTCTTAGCTCCTTGGGGATAAAGGGTTGCCATATTCCCCCCTTCCACCCAGCTTGGACCACCCACAAGGTAGGCAGGTAAGGATATTCAATAGTGAGACCCAACATCAACTCCCCTCACACCCGTCCGTCACAGTTCATTGAGCTAACAGATGAGCGAAATCCTTTTGGCCCGTGTCACCTATACACAATCTTCCTCCACTCATTCCTATCTCCTGCACGCTCTCTTTCCTGCTCCACTGACATCCCACGTGCATTCAATGTCCTTTTCACGTCATCCTTTCATCTCATTCTAGGTCTTCCTCTTGGCCTAACCCAAATCACTTCTGCACTCCACACTATTTGCAAACTGGGACCCAGTGTGTACGTACTTGATTCTTCTTCAGCTCACAGTTATAGCATTTTGCCTCAGAATTTTTTCTCCTGGATTTACCCACTCATATCTTTTTAACTTTCATTCAAAGGCAACAAGAATATTCTGAAATGTAAAGAAAGTCAGGAAGAGGCAATTAGAAAGGATGCATTGAAAATACTTCATATAAATAAATGAGAGAATTAGGTACAGTTAAATAAAAATGGTGTATCAGCACTGCATATCTAAGGCATTGCCTTACAAAAGACGACCAACAAAGGGGGACCATTTTATCTGACCCTTCTGCCTTTTTCTCTATTGACACGTAATTCCTACGGTATTTGAAGCTTTCCAATTGCAAAAGGCAACACGAAACGGTGGGTATTAAATGTCGTTGTTGTTTTTATTGGATTTCTTTGACCCACCCTTTGTGACTATTCTCTGATATGGCGCCAGTGGATGACACCATCATCACATCCAATAAATCATTTCTCGTTTTTGAGGGGAATATAAGCTTTGGACGACGGTGCTTTTTATACACTGTTATTATGAAATTTCATCTTTGATACAAATATAACCGATAGTACAAGTAATTTTACACGGTTCTGAATTACACAGTGCGACGACTGGAGGGTAAGTACATGATGCTCTTCAGAATTTTTTGTTAAAACTAAGTGATTTCTTTTTATGGACAGTGCTGTGATCAATAAGCATTTTTATATTTATTTATCTTACTTCCACCATCCCTGTGCATTTCATAGAGCTAAGCGTTTATTAACAGAGCTGATATTTTTTTTTAATAAAAATCTGCTTATATTTCTCCCACAAGTGTTAGCTGATATATATATATATATATATATATATATATATATATATATATATATATATATATATATATATATATATATATATATATATATATATATATATATATATATATATATATATATATATATATATATATATATATATATATATATATATATATATATATATATATATATATATATATATATATATATATATATATATATATATATATATATATATATATATATATATATATATATATATATATATATATATATATATATATATATATATATATATATATATATATATATATATATATATATATGTATATATAGTGTGTGTGTGTGTGTGTATGTGTGTGTGTGTGTGTGATTACCTAAATGTGATTACCTAATTGTGTTTGCGGGAAAGAGCCCAAAGCTCGTATCTTCCCGTCTCCTCATCGGTTCCATTTTATACTTAGTGATACTTATCATACCTGTCCTTAAAACTATGGATTGAGATAGCATTAACTACCTCCTCGCTTAGCGAATTCCAATTATCAACTACTCTTACACAGAAAAAGTATTTCCTTACATCCTGCGAAGAAGTTTTCTTACGAAGCTTCAAACTGTGACCTCTAGTTCTAGAGCCAGCCATATCAAAATATCGATCCCTATCCACTCTATCATAACCATGAAGGAATTTAAAGACTGTCACCATATCCCCCCTCACTCTTCTAGCTTCGAGTGATGGTAAGTCTAACTCCCTCAGCCTCTCATCATAACTGAGATTACGTATTTCTGGCACCAGTTTCGTGGCATGTCTTTGAACTTTTTCAAGCTTAGCTATGTGCTTTTTCAAGTGCGGATTCCAAAAGGGGGCTGCATATTCGAGTTTTGGCCTCACATAGGTTACATAAATATTTCTGAACATTTCCTTGTCCATGTGCCTGAAAGCTACCCTTACATTTGATAAGAATGCATATGCTGCCCTTACTATGACATTTATATGTATTTCTGGAGACAAATCTGCCAGTATGTTTACTCCTAGATCTCTCTCATTTTCTGTCTCTTGAAGTTGTACTCCAGCCACCGAGTAGTCAAGCTTGGGCCTTCTTGCACTTGTACCCATTCTCATTACCTTACATTTTGAAGTATTGAATTTCATTAGCCACTTTTCTGACCACTCATGCAGATTATTTAGATCCTCCTGAAGTTCTCTACCATTGTTCTCGATTTTTACTTTCTTCACAATCTTTGCATCATCTGCAAACATATTCATGAATGAATTTACAGACTCTGGTAGGTCATTTACATATACAAGGAACAAAAGTGGCCCTAAAACTGAACCCTGTGGAACTCCACTACTAACTCTTCTCCATTCAGACACTGAGTGTCTTACTCTAACCCTCTGTTCCCTTCCTTCTAAGTAAGTTTTTATCCATTCCAAAACATTTCCACCTATTCTAGCCATTGATTGCAGCTTCCTAATAAGTCTCCCATGTGGAACAGTGTCAAACGCTTTCTGGAAGTCTAGGAATATGCAATCTGCCCAGCCCTCTCTTTCCTGTAAGATTTGGCTTACCTCATCATAAAATTCTAATAAGTTTGTTACTGTGTGTGATTACCTAATTGTGATTACCTAATTGTGTTTACGGGAAAGAGCCCAAAGCTCGTATCTTCCCGTCTCCTCATCGGTTCCATTTTTAGACTTAGTGATATTTATCATACCTGTCCTTAAAACTATGGATTGAGATAGCATTAACTACCTCCTCGCTTAGCGAATTCCAATTATCAACTACTCTTACACTGAAAAAGTATTTCCTTACATCCTGCAAACAAGTTTTCTTCCGAAGCTTCAAACTATGACCTCTAGTTCTAGAGCCAGCCATATCGAAATATCGATCCCTATCCACTCTATCATAACCATGAAGGAATTTAAAGACTGTCACCATATCCCCCCTTACTCTTCTAGCTTCGAGTGAGGGGGGGGGGGGGTGTGTGTGTGTGTGTGTGTGTGTGTGTGTGTGTGTGTGTGTGTGTGTGTGTGTGTGTGTGTGTGTGTGTGTGCATGAAAGTGTGTGTGTGCATGAAAGTGTGTGTGTGCATGAAAGTGTGTGTGTGTGTGTGTGCACATATATATGTTTCATATATATGTGTGCATCTAACTAATTTATCTGTTTATCTATCTATCAATTTATCTACCTATCTATGCACTCACACATGCACACATACGCACAACAACACACACACACATACACAGAAGAGAGAGAGAGAGAGAGAGAGAGAGAGAGAGAGAGAGAGGAGAGAGAGGAGAGAGAGAGAGAGAGAGAGAGAGAGAGAGAGAGAGAGAGAGAGAATGGCATGTGAAGCAACTATCTTTTCCATGCATTCGTAGTTTCTTCCTAATTAGGATATATTTTGTAAGAATTGTGTGCTTAGCTTAATGTATTTCCAGGACGCACAAATATATAAACAAAAATTTTAATGAAAGGAAAACATACCCTACTGTTATCACTAAGGCCTGATTTCTTAAAGAGTGTAAACCTTGGATACCAAAATATGTTAGTTTTTTTTTTTTTATTTATTCAGATAACTGTACATGGGGACATGTGCACATGGGCACTCCCAGTCATATTGCAGTTGATAACATTACAATCTATGTGGTTATGTATAAATAACATACTAATAGAATTTGCAATTAATTTAAAATATCATAGCAAGTAATTAATAATAAAATATAGTGTAATAATTGAAGAGTACTTGAAGAGTAATCATTGTGACAATATTTTCAATAGCCCTTGTTGAGTGCTATCATTAAAATTCTTTCACTTTTCAACAGTACTACTGCAGACAATTGTTGAAAAGTGAAAGAATTTTAATGATAGCACTCAACAAGGGCTATTGAAAATATTGTCACAATGATTACTCTTCAAGTACTCTTCAATTATTACACTATATTTTATTATTAATTACTTGCTATGATATTTTAAATTAATTGCAAATTCTATTAGTATGTTATTTATACATAACCACATAGATTGTAATGTTATCAACTGCAATATGACTGGGAGTGCCCATGTGCACATGTCCCCATGTACAGTTAGTTAGCTAGACACACACAAGTGCATGTCATAAACTCATCTGACGCGGTTCTCTGTATGGCTAGGATCCCTCCATGGGGGGATCCTAGCCATACACAGAACCGCGTCAGATGCGTTTATGAAATTCATTTGTGTGTCTAGCTAACTAACAAAATGGTATCCTAGGTTTACACTGTTTAAGAAATCGGACCTTAGTGATATTAGTTTGAATATTGATGCCTTTGGAAAATTTCTATAGCTACCGATGTATGAAAGTTAATAGACATTTAAGGAGATTAGATCTTGTTTATTTTTACGTAAGAGTAACTGCTCCATTAGTAATAAGAAGTGTCTTGAAAGTCTTTCCAACCTACCTCTGATCCATCATAATAATTGGAAATTAGATCCTATAATTCGTATTTTTTTTTTTGGGCATATAATAAAATTTTTCATATCTTATGTATGTTGATAGAGAAGTACTGTATCGAATATAAAAGGAGAGGTTCTATTCTATATGAATGGTAATTTGTTTTTACTGTTCATATGGAGATTGTGTTTTACATATCTACTTAAATAAAAAAAATAAAACTTCCGAGGCTTAAAAATTATACTATAATAGAAACTTTTAAATAGCCATAAATAATCATAAAAACTAAATACTCTAAAATAGGCCTTACGTCGATAAAGAGTTTTTCTTCAAGTCCCAAGTTCAAAAAAGAATAAAAAGAGAATGCCAAAAGAGTGCCAACATAGGATTTGAAATGCATTGCTGGAAGAGTACACACGCCAGAATGAGCAATATACTCTAGGCAATCGGTCGAAGCTGTTTTATTAGTGATGGTCTATTAGTTGTTCTCATTTTCAGAGCAACAGGTAATCAACCAGCGTTCCTTCTGAATAGCCAAGGGAGAGAGGGCCGCATACCTACTCTCTTAAATAACGCTGACACGGGGCACTGTTAGGGCGAGAGAGAGAGAGAGAGAGAGAGAGAGAGGAGAGAGAGAGAGAGAGAGAGAGAGAGAGAGAGAGAGAGAGAGAGAGAGAGAGAGGAGAGAGGAGAGAGAGAGAGAGAGAGAGAGATTGAAGGGAGATGAGATAAATTACCCTACTAGTACTTTTAATCATTTAGTAAAGGACGTTAACATGAGTATGACCAAATGGTAGCTATAAGATATAAGTGTGACATATGGAGGTTAAACATTACTCATTAATGTAGGTTCTGATAAGTTATTGTCAGTAAAAAAGAAATTTGACGATATGATTTGAAGCAAAGGAACTGCAATATATATATATATATATATATATATATATATATATATATATATATATATATATATATATATATATATATATATATATATATATAAATATATATATATATATATATATATATATATATATATATATATATATATATATATATATATATATATATATATATATATATATATATATATATATATATATATATATACATAAATATCTGCATACATACATTTTGTACATTCTTAATATCTACTTACATTGAGGCATTCATATAAGTGCATACTCATCAATACACTTGCATGCTATACTATATAATATTCAAGATGGAGTATATTCATATTTAATCAAATAAAGAGACATCCATGAAAAAACAAACATTTTACAACACGGATTCAGGAATACAAGACAGACAGACAGACAGTCAGACAGACAGACAGACAGAAAGAAAGAAAGAAAGAAAGAAAGAAAGAAAGAAAGAAAGAAAGAAAGAAAGAAAGAGAGAGAGAGAGAGAGAGAGAGAGAGAGAGAGAGAGAGAGAGAGAGAGAGAGAGAGAGAGAGAGAGAGAGTAGGCGTCAGCAAAGCAAGCCAGCAGCAGCATTTGCCCCATTTTCACAGCACTCTGCAAGCGTTCAATAAGTACTTAAGCGAATGCAAAATTTTGCATTCAGCCTCTCATATCCTACATTTGTGAATGTGATGATTGCAATTGCCATTGCTTGTGCTCAACGGCTTCCAAGCATCTCAAGTTGTGCTGAAGAGGATGAAGGAGTGCTTGCGCATGCTTGCTTGAGAGGTATACATCCTTTACATGTTTCTTGCTAATGCTTAGTAAAGGAATAAAAAAGCCATGTGATAGGGAAGACACATTTTTACAAATTGCTTAGATAGTTGTGCACCCATTGTAACAAGAAAAATAACCCGCCCCTCAGCCCCCTGGCTAACTAATGATATCAAAGAGGCAATGCAAATCAGAAATCAAATACAAAAAGAGCTAAAAATGAATAGATATGATATGACTCTCCGAGAACGTTATAAAACAAAAAAGAAACGTGTCAGATCTCTCATCAGTGTAAGTAAAAAAGACTTTTACAAAAAACAATTTAATGACTCTAGACATGATACAGCAGTAACATGGAAAGTGATAAGAAGCATGATACCAAATGAAAAGAGTACCTCAGAAAGTTATGAAAATATTACGGAGTTGAAAGACAAAGCAGAAAACTTTAATAACTATTTTGCTAACGTTGGCAAAAATACATATGAAAAAATTCAAGAAAACATCAACTCAGTGAATATGAGTAATTGCTTAAAGGACAATTCTTCCAATGAAAACACAAGAGAGTACTTCAAGCTTATTCCTATCGATTGTGCTACCCTAATTCTTACCATAAAGAGCCTAAGAAACTCTGGCTCTTATGGTTCAGATGGTATACCATTTCAGTTCATCAAAGATGCTCTACCCGTGATTGCATCCTATATTCTAACTATTATGAACACTTCCATTGTTACTAAAAAGTTTCCTGACTCTTGGAAAATAGCACATGTAATACCTCTGCATAAAAAGGGGGACAGAGAAGATGTGACAAACTATCGTCCCATTTCCCTGCTACCCATTTTCTCTAAAATATTAGAAAAAATTGTTGCATGCCAACTTATGTCATATTTAGAATCAAATAGAATAATAAGTATTAACCAGCATGGTTTCAGACCGAAACTTTCGACGGAAACTGCACTGCTTAAAGTTACGAATAGTATATATAATAATATAGATATGAAAAAAAAATATCTCTTCTCGTATTATTAGACTTATCAAAAGCCTTCGACAGTGTAAACCATGAAATTCTTTTAAGCAAATGTATTAACTTAAATATTGATCCAAGCTGGTTTAGCGAGT
>JAXCGZ010011500.1:32500-37500 GCA_037179515.1 Halocaridina rubra
TGGAAGGTATGTGTCTACACAACTAGATTATTATTCCAAGATACTTAGGACTTAGCAACTGCTACATAGCATTACTCTACTATAAATGTCAAAAAGAACAATCATTAAATGCTGAGAAAAGCCACTAAAGAAACATTCTTATTAGCGGTGGCTACAGTAACATCAAGTATGAATTCAGATAAAAGATACAAATCATCAAGTTACTGCTGATTTCATTTCAAAAATAATAATTAGCAACAGGCCATTGAGAGATAGCAACGATATCAGTCAACATAATAACATTACTAATAATCATGATCTAAAAATAAGAATAATAAACAATAAAAATAAATATACTAAATCAGGAATATCAATATATATACAATGGAGACTGGCATTCAGAAGTAAGAACAGAGTTCTATACTTATACTTCATAGAAATGCTCATTCTAACACAGTCTCTTTTAATCTTTAAATTCCTGCTGTCATAATCAAGGTATATATATAGAGCATAAGTGGCAACTCGCTGGCTCCACAATTTGTCAATGGGAGTTCTATCTATTCTCTAAACAGTTGCGGCATGTGGCACAACATTTATGCAAATGGCGGTACTACCGATGTCTTATCAGTATTTATGCAATAACAGCATGCAACAATCTATTGACTGCAATGAAATGTAGGCACAATTATCGCCTAGCTTCGCTGAAAAAAACACACACAAAAACTCAAAGACAGCAACGTTCTTTTAGCATTGAACGGAGCCTCTGTCAGGCTCAGCGTCGAGTGAAAGGTAGGGGAGAGAGAGAGAGAGAGAGAGAGAGAGAGAGAGAGAGAGAGAGAGAGAGAGACTGGGCGACCGTGAAATACGTTGCGGTTTCCACTCACAAGTCAGCTGAGACTTGCCTTCGTCCTTCAACTTGTAGTGAAAATAAAAAAGTGTCGCAGAGTATCTCTAATAATAAAATAAATAAACAAATGAACGTGAACAAACGTTAGCAATGACTATCGATAGAGTCTTACGTTTATTGTCAGAGGGCTATTCTTATTTCCTCATTAACAAAACAAAAGCAAAAAGAACTTAGTGTACAACTGCAGAACTGTCGAAGCATAAATCCATTCCTTTCTGTTTAATCTTGATAAGGACTTTACTGTAACAGCATACACATCCTTGTCTATAATGACAATCTCTCTCTTTTCATGCTATAAATCAGAGGGTTAAGTCGAAGCACACACACTGATGAAATTAAAGCAAAAAAACTAAAATCATATGTGACAGTATCCCTACTACTATCAACAAAAGTACAAATATCCTTTTCTTAACAACTTCTTAAAAAGGACTTAAGTGTCATTAATTTTAACTTTAAAACTCAGCAAATAATCTCTAATAATCTCAATTATCTTTAATTAGCCCGATTGTAATCTAAAATTCATGAAAATGCTAGGGATTAACCATGGTTATCTCTAGATAATCTTTTCAGAATCCTTTAAGTAAGATTTTAAAGATTTCTTCAATACAAAAAGAACTATAACAAAAACGGGTATCTAAGAATATAAAAAGTCTATCTCTGTGTATGCAATAATAAAAACAAAAAGTATATTTCATTATCAACCGTAAGGAATGCATTTTGCTTAAACTTCAAAATCTCGTACGGAGTTGTACATAAACAATTCAAACATAAAATATATCTTCTTTTACTATCTCGAATTTGACTTATATCTGCTCTCTCAAATACGGGATACAGCTGTGTAACATTCTTGTTGTCATTTCGTGTCAGCTCTCACTCTTTCTTTATGACCAAGCCGAAATAATTTTGATAAAACATTATCATGGCTAAAACTCGCAAAGTTTTACTTTATCAATCTAACATATCTCTTCAGACAAATAATGTATATACTGCAGCTAGCAAAGAAAATAAAGAACCATTCATAGATTCACGTCCTTTATCACGTAACATCTATCTTGGAATCTCCCGGAAATCGAATAATAATCTCAATGGCGGAGTAGGGGACAAAACAAAAATAAAACAAACTCGGCATTTCAACCATATCTGGGCAGGTGGAGAATTACCTTCTCATCCATATCCCTCACTAGATATTGCAACAGCGCATCACCTCCCATAAATACACTCTGATATGGCATGCAGAAGGACCTGGCGGAGCAGGGGAACGATCCTCGCAGACTCCCCAATCATGCTTCCTAACGGTGCTTTCCGCGATTTCACCCCCTAGAGCAACCCCCCCCATTATACCCCCAGTCATTCATACTCATTCGCTATCACATTCGCTATATCACTTTCAAGACAATCATCCCCTTTCTGTAAAATTCCCTTTTATTTACAACGCGTTGGTTTTCCTTTCCCTTATCTCTCTGAAGGAGAGTAACGGTGAAATCTCGGCTGAGCCGTGCGGTCACAGACTTCCTCACCAGTCCTAGGTCCCATTCTAACGAACAAACAAACATTCTACTCCATTGAAGCTACGTTTGGGTGACACTGAAAAACCTTCCCTATTCTAGGACAGCACAAATTACTCTAATCTACTCTTACTTTCGCCTGCATAGCGCGAAATAAAAAAACTCATCTCTAACTAATATCACGAAATTTCTTATTCTTCAAAAAAAACATGCCACACACGTATCGTAATGTTAATCCCTTCATCATAACAACATTAAAAAACAATCTGTCATTTATGTCTTTCTTTCGCTAAAACATTACTCCCGCGGAGAAAAAAAACAAAAAAAAGAAAAAAAAATTAAAAACAGGCGCAATCTTAACACTCTATTTCTTACGCTTTAAGAAATTTATATAAAAATAATTTTACACGTACTTTAAAATATCAAAGCTCAGTACAATTACTACATATTCATAATAACGAGGTTGGGAGATCGAATGGTCACTTCCACATTCCTTTCTCGAAAAACACACGTGTTCTAAGTAAAACCTTAAAAGCAGATTCAAGTATATTACTCACTATAATTCTTACACTTAAGAAATTAATATACTGTAACAATGATTTCACGTGCATTAAATTTGTCAATTAAAAAAATCGATACATTCGCGTTCTTAAGATTCAATCTAGGCATTAATACAAATAAATGGAACACACTTCCAACGCAAATTCTTTATATTACTCAAATTATAACAAAAATGGAGTTTATTACTGCTTATAGCTATTAGTACAAATTATCCATGTTAGTAATGGGTACAGAAATTCTACTTTTATCAACTTATTAAGCGCCACACCCCTTATAAGCGGGTTGGCTGAGTCAAAGCATAACTACAAGATAAAATGGCGGCGTCCACCGACCTCAATTTCTTTTACTAATTGTTCCATTACTCACTGGATACAGATCACAAGTACTTAGCTATTTTAAGGAGGTGGTCCTGAAGAACTTCATGGCAGAAGGCAAGGAAGGAGAGGGTTCTCCTTCTTCTCTTCGAGTAAAATCGACGAATCGCCGTCTTCTTGGTCGGATCCGGCAACTTATACTTCTTGTAATGGGCATTTTCACTCAATGCTCCGGTCACACTTCGGCTTACTAAGAAATATCTTAGGAAAAGTTCCTTCAAAGTTTTATAATATTTTCTATTTGACCACTCGTCACTTCTCATCCGCAGACCCAAGTATTTCAGGAAGTCGGTCGCGGGAATTATGGACGGACATTCGCGGTCTTTTACATTTGCGCCGTCGAGGTATAAAAGTGAATTTTTGACTCGAGGCGTCTTTACAACCAGGGCACGGGGTGGGGGCATGGCCTGCTGCGTTCCCTGTGTCACCACGGGGTTCGGAGCGGCCGGCTGTTCGTCGATGTTTGAGGCGTCGGTTTCACTGTCGGCGTCGGCCAAGTTCCTTCTCGACGGAGCGGCGTCGGCAGGAGTTTGTAGGCGCCGCACTTGCTCCTCCAGTTCGAGAATTCTCCGGTGTTTGGCCTCGTCACTCATTTCTTGAATTGGGAGATGTTGGATTTCTGCTTTTGCCATTCTTATTTTCTTTTCTTTGCACTGGTTTCTTCTGATATGAGAGTCTCTTTGTATGTTTTCCAGGCGTGATGATCCCACCGCTGCCACCAAGTTGTCGTATGATTTTTGGACTTCCATTTGAATTCACACTTTGTAAGATGAGTGGGTTATCTCTCCGTTTGTCACCACTGACGTAGGGATTTTCCTCCTACGTATATATACTTATAATTATGGTAGCGTGGTTACAAGGTAAGAATGGACAAGCAGTAATTCCTTTGCTTATATTTATTCTAGAGTACAACACGACTTCGACACCTCAATGCCCCAATGCCTCAATGCCCCCACCCTATGACTATCACAATCTATGATCTATTCGTGCCCCGGGCAAAGTTCTAACTAACCGTCTCTGCCCCGGGTGGCTCTTGAAATACCCCCAGGGGCAGGGCGTGGCTTAACATCCAATTCTCCAATGAAATCAGTGAGATCTAGTCCAGCTAATCAATGCCAGGTTCAAAGTGGAATCCCGCCTACTTCCGGGGAGGAGTTATTGGGCATCTCTCCTGGGCGTGTACCTGCGTACGAAACACAAGTTTATGTTTCCTGCGGTTTAGGAAATGGCTAACTTCCTGGCCTTTCCTGCCCTTCTCGATGCCAGATCCTAAGTCTCACGGTTCCGGTCATATATTTCCTTGACACTTTCTACAAACATTGTAATAAAATCTCTGTGCCCTCGACCAACCGTTACCCCTCAAGATCTGTTACAAGTTTCAGATTCTGGCTTCAGCATGGCGGACTGGCTTCAGCATGACGGAAGTCATACGACATTATTATTATCATTATTATTATTATTATTATTATTATTATCACTATTATTATTATTATTATTATTATTATTATTATTATTATTATTATTATTATTATTATTATTATTATTATTATCATTATTATTATTATTATTATTATTATTATTATTATTATTATTATTATTATTATTATTATTATTATTATTATTATTATTATTATCATTATTATTATTATTATTATTATTATTATTATTATTATT
>JAXCGZ010011500.1:40000-45000 GCA_037179515.1 Halocaridina rubra
CTTATCTGCGGTTGAAGAGTTGCATGTTGAATTCTGCCTTCCACAAGCATCGAACCCTTTGTTTTCCTTACCATTTCTGGCTTTCTTGTGAAACGAGGAAATCTAAATTGCAAGGAGCTTAATTTATTCCTTGAACTGGAGAAGTTCAATTAGTCTTGAGGATGAGGTGTTGCAGAGACACACACTAAAGAGTTGTTACAATGCTTGCTTTTGGTTTGCTAATCTGGGCTCGATGACTCGCTGCCCTCGCCTTATTATCAGTCACAAGCAGGATGATTCAAGTTTATGGTGTTCATTTTACTTATTTAATTAAGCTCGATGTCTCGTAAAGTTGCAGAAGACACTGCTTCCTCTACTTAAATGAGTGTCAGCTGGCGATGCAAACTCGAAATTAAGGCAGGATTTTTCCAGCATAAATCTCGTTTTTTTTTGCTGTATTTTTCAGGGTTAAAAACTATTTTTTTTTTGTATTACCATTGACTAAGTAAGCACCTGTTAGTATGCAGTTCATTATTTTATATTTATCTTATATTGTTCACAATTACCTGAACAGCTCTCGCTCTCATTTTGTTAGATAACTTGGAGCTTATGAAAATAATTTTCACTTTGATTTATTAGTTAGACTGCGTTCTTTTTCACAATGGAGGATCTTTTATTCAGCAATTAAATTCATCTTTCAAGAACAGAAAAATGACTGTTGTGATATGCGAAGTGCTACTGAAATGAGTTTTAAATGATTAAATGTTAAGCATTCCTTTTGCATCTGAATGAGTAATTGATGAAAATGCGGATTTTGTATTGATTCACAATACATTCTCAATCTGGCTATGGGATTTTTATTTCACAGTTATAAGGAACTGTTAAATTTATTTAAGATTTCCAAACGTTCAAGCAATGTGGAGAGCAAAAAACAATGTGCCTCGAAATAATTAAAAAAAAAAAAATATGCCTCATAATCCACAGAAAACAATAACAAACTATTGCCTAAAATACAGTGACATTTTTTAGAAGGAAAAATGACAAAATAACTAGATATTAAAATATATTTCACCAAAATAAATAAATAAATAAATAAATAAATAAATAAATAAATAGAGACTGAAAATTGCGCCTCATTCAGTAGAAAGGGAGATTATATGACACTTTAAAAGGGGTCTCATTTCACCATCTTCTTATCAACCTCACACACAGCTCCTAAGTAATCAATCTTCTCTATACAGCAGATCGTCAATATAAAGGCCACAATCTAAGTTCTGCAAAGGTATCACTTCACAAATAGGGCACCACTCAACTCTCCTAATTGGAAAAAAAAAATCTGAGTGGATGTAGACGACAATGATGATGGAGAGAAATAAGAAAAGGCTGGGAAAAATTGGAAGGAAAGATAGAATAAGAGGACGGAGGGAAAGAATAAGAAGAGATAAGAAAAAGCAAAGTAATGACTACTTAGAAGTAATGACAAATACAAAATGGAGGAAAAGAAAAAATAGAGGAAAAAAAAGAAAAAGGAGAGAAAAAGAATAAAAAGATGAAAAAAAAATTAAAATGAAGTAAAAGCATAAGAGCAAGACAAAGCACCCTAAAAGAAGAATAAATGATAGGAAATGCAGAAAATCTACAGGGAAAAAAGAAGAATAAAATATAGAAAAAACAAAAGGAAGAAAACTGGAAAAGAATGAAAATAATAAAGAAATAAAACGAAAAGAAAATGAATTAGAACAATTCAAAGGAAAAATAAGATAAAAAAAGAAATACAATGCAAAGAAACTCGTTCATATAACAACTATCCCCTCCAAGTGGTTAAGTGTTGCTAAAATATTAAAATCTCTTGATATAGGGCAACACCTAGCTGGCATAACGCAACTTCCCCCTCCTGGCAACCTATTCTTAGGGCGTCCTGAAGGGGAAAATGACCCCATCCCTTCATTTTCATTCCAATCTTCTTTTTCCCAAGAGAAGCAGGCAGTGGCAGTGGATGTTTTAATATAGAAAAGGCTGGTATTAGCAATTTTAATGGATCGCCTCCTTCGTCGTAGGATGCATATTGTGGAATATGATAATGCTTAGGTAAAGTTTGAAGATTTGCAACTTGAATATGTAATTTAGCATTATCTTCATCGTTCGTCATTGTCATTATCATTATCATGACGATGACATTGACGATAATGATGAAAACGACGATCATTATTACTATTACTATTACTATTATTGATGATGATGATGCTACTGCCGCTGTTATTCCTGCTGCTGCTGATGATGATAATGATAGTAATTCAATTTACATATTATAATTTAAGGTGGCTAAGGCAGTAGAGGTATGAATTCATAAGTGAATGGAATAGATTTCTTTAAGTAATGTATAATTAAAAGTCATGTAAAATAATTATCTTCATGAAAGTTAAAGAATAATGAATACAAATTACGTCAGTGGGAAAATAAAATAAGTACAATAATCATCTTCAGAGAAAAACAATTAGGAAGTATGTAAAGAAAAGTATGAATTTATGATTTATATATGTAGAACAATCCTTTGAAATATGAAAAGTAAAACAATAGATCAAAGTAAAGCCCCGAAAGCCATTCGTTCTGAAGAGAAGAATGAATAAAATGAATTTGAAGGAACCCATCTATTCCATATCATGCCCCGAGAACCACTCTCGCAATATAGACAGAAAATGGATAATTAATGAATAGCATTCCCCCAAAATTTTTTTCTTTGAAAAGACAAAGACATTACTTTAATCAATCGAAGATAAAGAAAGAATTGTTATATAAATATGTGCAAAAGACACCCCTGGGATCCATTTTCTTCAAAAGAAAAAAACACCATAAGAAAAAGCAAACCTAACAACTAAAAAAAAAACAAATATATTAAAAATGCACAAGGATAAAGGCATAAGGACCATTCCTCCAAACATCAACTAATGAACGTAAAACAAATAAACACATCTGAACACAAGCCTATGGAACCATTTTATCTCAGCAGAGCATGAAAAATAGCTCTCAGACAACCCTTGCCTATGTGAAATGATAAAAATAAAGAAACAAAAACACATGTAGTATTCAGATAAATAAACAATCTCGCGTTTCCGAGATCTGCAGTGATCGCCAGCTTACGGTGGATTGTGAACGCGCTGAGAGGATGCGATTCCAATGAAGATGAATGAGAAGAGTTTGCAATTTAATTTCGTATAAGCGAGAGTATGTTCGCAATCCGAAGCTATGTTTTCCACAAAAGAATCTTTTTTGTACTGATGTGAATGTGTCGCTGTTTTTTTTTTTCTCTCTCTCTCTCTCTCTCTCTCTCTCTCTCTCTCTCTCTCTCTCTCTCTCTCTCTCTCTCTCTCTCTCTCTCTCTCTCTCTCTCTCTCTCTCTCTCTCTCTCTCTTACTCTTCTTTACGTCTCTCTCTCTCTATTGTTTTTCTCTATTTCTTAATGAAAGCTCCGGGAGAGGCATTTTTGCAACCATCGAAACCAGCTCATAAGAATCGACTGTTCCATCATCGAAAAAATCCTTCTCTTGGTGCGTAGTCACTGCACCCGCTGAGTTGACATAAGAGTTACAACATGAGCATCAGCATACCCTCTTCATTTTAACACGAAATAGAACTGGGAAAGAGAAGTTTTACGAGCCAAATTTTAAAATAAAATTCTAGGCCTCTCGGATTTAAACAAAGTGAAATTCCACTGATGCACTGTAGGAAGAGGAAGAGGAACTTGCTAGGTGGGAGCCAAGCAATAAATACGAGGGATGAGGTAAGAATTATCTCTTATATCCTATATCTTCTCTCTCCTTATATCATTGCATTCGAAAGTGTACATTACCATCAGCTAGTTATACATGTACAGCATGTACGTATGTGCTACTACTTCTGGGCCACTGCTCTGAGATAATTTAATATTTCTCTTCCAGAAAAGTTTTTTTAAACGCAAAGTAATGTTTGCAAGAAACGGGGGGGGGAGAGAGAGAGAGAGAGAGAGAGAGAGAGAGAGAGAGAGAGAGAGAGAGAGAGAGAGAGAGAGAGAGAGAGAGAGAGAGAGAGAGAGAGAGAGAGAGAGAGAGAGAGAGAGAGAGAGAGAGAGAGAGAGAGAGAGAGAGAGAGAGAGAGAGAGAGAGAGAGAGAGAGAGAGAGAGAGAGAACGTGGATGTTGAGACAGTAGTAAAAATGTCCGTGTTTAAACTGAAATGGGTCAAGGGAAACAAGTAAGATTTCATAGGGATTAGGTCAAATCTTGTTCTGCAGGAGAATGATTAGAAGACGAAGAAAGTTCCTCGTAATTTCCTTTAGATTCTCCTAAATCTCTCAGTTTCTAGATTAAATGAATACAGAATGATAGTTTACGAACATTTTAAAGTTGCTATTCCTCTAGGTATAGAGCGTATCTGTTTACGCTTTCTTGAAGTCGCAAAATGTCTGACCTATTAGTATGCGAATTTATTTGCCACTCGACGACTGCATTCTTTTTCACTGAATATAATATTTGGTAGATATAATCTTAAGGGGGGTTTACACGGTCAAACGGTTCGTCGAACGCGGTTCAACAGACAAGTGTTGCAAGTGATATTCGAACGTGTGAACGGGGTATTTGGTTGTCGAACACAACCAAATACCCCGTTCACACGTTCGAACATCACTTCAAACACTTGTCTGTCGAACCGCGTTCGACGAACCGTTTGACCGTGTAAACTGCCCTTTAAGCTCCTTTCTAGGCAATGTCTATTTCTTCATCTAGACCACTCTGCTTAGCCATTCTTATCTCTAAGCGAGCATGTGGCTTTATGGTTAATGACCATGGCTACCATCCAAGCAATGTCTTATGTATCTTCACCCCTTATGGAGTAATCCTTACAATATTCCTGAGCATATACTTCATTGGATACATCTACAGGGTCCCGAGTTCAGTTCCAAAAGATGGCTCGCATAACTTCTTTTCACCAGAAATATATGGGACAAAGACGGCCAGTAATAATGACGTCTTGTTTGTGGTAACCTCTTTC
>JAXCGZ010011500.1:50000-55000 GCA_037179515.1 Halocaridina rubra
ATCTTGCCCCGAATGAGTCCTCACCACTGTGTGGGTCCAGATTTATCCAATCTATCTCTTTATGATTAAAGTCTCCCATAATCAAAATCCTACATTTTTTTTTTCCCGTGCCATGTTAACAACTGAGTTTATGACTTCAATAGTACCTATATGACTTTCCTCATAAACTTCAAGCCTATTTTGGTTCCTTGGTGGGTTGTATACAACAGTTATTATAATGCTCTCTGACCCAGTATTTATGCGAGCAACAAGAAATTCCTTGAACTCACTTTCTATAGCCAAGTTTATTTCTTCGACTTGAATCCTTTCACTTATGAGCAGTGCTATCCCTCCACCAGTCCTCTCAGATCTTTCAACCCTTAGTATTCTGAAGCCCTTAAGAAAAACTGTGACACTG
The DNA here is from genome assembly GCA_037179515.1 of Halocaridina rubra. NCBI lineage: Eukaryota > Metazoa > Arthropoda > Malacostraca > Decapoda > Atyidae > Halocaridina > Halocaridina rubra. The sequence goes on from JAXCGZ010011500.1 coordinate 50,398, forward strand.
TTTATGTCCTCACTCAACTTAGTCTCTGTAATTGCTACTATATCTGCCTTACTGTTGTGAATCCTATCTTTTAATTCTACTGCCTTACCAGCTAATCCATCAGCATTTGTGTATAACAATCTTAATGAGGCCCCATCCCCTGATCTTCTGTCATTATCTTCTTTATCTCCCCTTTGTCTGGAAGAACTCTGTAATGAAAATTTTTGTTCTCTTCTTCATTTCTTTCATCATTTAACCTTCTTGCCTCTTGCAACAAGTTTTTGATCTTTCCCATCTCTTCCTGTGTTCTGTATCGTCTAATGAACACTTCTTTGAATTTTTGAAGGTCTTTTAGACTTTTTTTTCTCAACAATATTTCCCTACATGTTTCCCCTCTCTCAAAGGTTACTTTTGTTGGTCTCGGCTTTCCTTCCCTCGAATATTTACCTAGTTGGTGTATGTTTACAATATCCTCAGGACCACATACTACTCCAAGCTTTCTTATCAGGTCTACAACCTTAGCTTTATTTTCTTCAAGTCTCCCCTGCCATGTTGGCTCCTGGGATTCGCTTATGCCTGAGATTACCACTGTCTTCTCCTTATCAAGTGCCTGTCTGATGAGTGGGTTTGCCCTTTCCATCACAACGTCTTTCATTTTTTCGATTACTGTCTCTTTATAGTCAACTGTTTGTATGTTTTCCAGTGCCACCACCTTTACAGCCTCTTTTACTACCACATTCCCCTTTAGTGCATCAGCAAAGGAAGTTTTCATGGCATCATTTTCCATATTCAGCTCCTGGAACTCTTTTCTGAACTGTTCAATGTTTTCCTTAATCTGGACATTCCAAGCAGCAATCTCGTCTCTCTCAGAAGAGAGCAGTGAACTAACATCTAATTCCTTTAGGTTGTCATTCAGCTGTTTGTTTTTATCTTCTTGTTTAGAAATTCTAGACTCTAGTTGACTCTTTTCCCCTTCCAGCTTCTTTATTCTTTTTTCTAGTTCCTTTCTCTCCTGCCCTTGTGCTTTATTTGCTTCCTCCAAAGATCTTATTTGCTCTCTGAGTGTTTCATTCTCTATGTGTGTGTTTGTGTGTGTGTGTGTGTGTGTGTGTGTGTGTGTGTGTGTGGTGTGTGTGTGTGTGTGTGTGTGTGTGTGTGTGGTGTGTGTGTGGTGTTTGTGTGAGTGTGGATATGACCATATCAACATACCTTTTACTAACTGAATCCATAGTTTTAAGGACAAGTATGATAACTATCACTATGTACAAAATGGAACCGACCAGGAAAAGTGAAATTACAAGCTTGTTGTTTTTTTCCGAAAGCACAAGAAGGTGAAAATATTTGGCAATTACATACACACACACACACACACTCATATATATATATATATATATATATATATATATATATATATATATATATATATATATATATGCATATATATATATATATATATATATATATATATATATATATATATATATATATATATATATATATATATATATATATATATATACATATATATATATATATATATATATATATATATATATATATATATATATATATATATATATATATATATATATATATATATATATATATATATATATATATATATATATATATATACATATATATATATATATATATATATATATATATATATATATATATATATATATATATATATATATATATATATATATATATATATATATATAGTATATATATATATATATATATATATATATATATATATATATATATATATATATATATATATATATATATATATATATATATATATATATACATATATATATATATATATATATATAAATCTGGAAAAATATAAGCTAGCCACAGTTTGATCACAATAGGAATAAAATGAAAAACAATAGAAGCTGTATATACAATGACAATTTAGGTCCTGTCACATTTGAAGCTATTCGAGGAGGATGGATTCCATGGTTACCTGTTGCATATTTTTGAGGATGATGTTTAACTTGACAGGTAAAGGACGGGATGTTTTGCTCTCAGTATAGTCTGCAGTCCTGAAGATCCTGATCTATCATTCATCTTTCTCATCTTTGGTTGATCCTGCTGAGTTGACATGCGTTACAATACAAAGGATAATGTATTAATAGGGATCTCATGAACTCACTGTTTCTAATTGCTCATATCAGATAGAGTTACCGCCATATTGGATAAGAAAATATGTAATGAATAAATAATAATTGCTAGAAAGAAAATATTCAGTATCTAATAAATATTAACAAAAAATAGTAAATGGTAATTTTTATATGTCCTCAAATAATCTACAATAGTAATGGCAACACCAATAGCAGAAGCTATAACAACATCAGTAGAAACAGCAAAATCGGTAACAGCAACAACAAGGTCAGCAATTGGAAAATTTTGGTACTATGTTGTATGTATAGTATAGAAAGACTTTCTGTCATTTATTTCTTTGAGAATTAATATTCATAGTTAAGTATTACATAAACTCTTACACATCAATCATGCTTAATACATTCCTTATATCATTGAGTTGCAATCGTTTGTACTCTGTTGGACGCATTTTGCTTCCTTTATTGAAAATATCCATATTTAAAGTGGTATATCTGAAGTGGGATAATACTGAGCTTCTAATATATACTATAATATTGCTTGGCACACAGTGCCACTCTCACACACCATGTACATTAATTAACACCCTTATTATGTAATATGTGTAACACTGTCATACTCAGATCGCATAATTACCAGTCATTATCACCAGCATATTAATTTTTTTCATCACACAAGTAAGCACTCTCTAGCAATATGTTAGCCATTTATTGTATCTTACTTGGCAGTCAGTATTCATCTACAGCCTTTTACCAATATTGATATGAAGTAATGCATGGTACTGTGCTACATACGTTTTAATTAAGATATCAGTCTTTTTCTTTAACTCTTAGACAATATTCATTCTGATATTGCTTAATTGCAATGCAGTTACACCCTATTTCTAGCATTTATTGAAGTATTGGTTGGCAATCTGTTGCGCCTAAACTTAATTGGAAATTGTAAGTACACAACTCTTAAACAGTATAAACACTTGAATAAAATAATAATGAAGATTAATACTATGATTATAAATATTCTTTAAACTTTGGAGAAGCAGTCTTTTGCAATCTCTGATGAACTTTTTCGGCTTTAATTATGATTTTACAGAACGTGGCTCTTGAGCATCTATATATATAGGTAATATCTGTCATAAGGAAATGAAATACTTGTTATAAAGAAATAAAATACTTGCTTAAATATGACTGACAGCAACAAGCACTCTCCGGAATTATTAGTACATTTACTCTCGAATAATGATCTACCTGTAGTTCCGGTTCTTACGTCACGGACTCCCTTTTCTACCAAGGGCTAGGAATGTTGCCTTTTTGCGAAGGACTTGTTTTGGCAGATGTAATCGCTACCCTGAGTGCATGCCCTTGCTAACCTCAGACCGTGACGGGGCGCGAACCCTTGACCTGACGCTTCAAAGTCGCGGACGCTACCGCTTGAGCCACGGTGACTACAATGAACTACCTGTAGTAATTTTAAATATTACTGGCACTGTGAGACATTGCCATCACTTATTTGTTATTGTTGTCATTAATGATAGTTTTGATGACAGCTACATGCTGATAATAGGTGTGGCTAGAGGGTAATTTTATACTTGTAGTATATTATATTAGGTACATATACATGTGGTCTGTCAAACTTGTAGAGCTGATCCAACTCAGATTCTTCAAGGTGGCCATTTACTTCTTCATATAATCTCCATGTATCTTCTTGGACACATCACAATTATAATAAAATGATTTATAGATGCCCTTTTGTATTATTGATAGACCTAAATTTGTTGCATTAATATAAAAACTAATTATTTTACGGAAAGTAAGGCAATACTCTTACCAAAGATATAAAAATACAACAGAACTGATTTTGTTATTCCTGTCTCAGGTTCACTATATCTTTTGGCTAATTTGTACATGTTACTAATACTCTTCTCACATTACAAAGTCACACCAGAAAATAAGAAAAAATAATAACTTTAGCCAACCAAGAAAACTATAATTAATTATTTAATTAATTAATTAATTCTAATTTGACATCACCTCATCCAACCTAGCCACGTTCACATATACATCTGCAATTTAACTTAGCTATTAAATATTGACTCCCTATGTTTCACAATTTACATTTTCTCTATTTTTCATGCCGTCTCTAACTGACAGTGCAGGTCTGATGATAACTTAGATCACACTGAAATTAATATCACAAATATATACCTTTAGCATGGAAAAAACAAAACAAAACCATTATTAGAAAAAAAAAGTACTCATGAGATTCTCCATTACTCTCAAGGGGACATGACTTCATGTGATACAAAGAGTGCAACATTCATATTCACATTTTTGGAATTTTTTTCTTTGTTAGAAATTCAAAGGAATGTTACTGAAAATCATTCAATAACAAAAAGTAAATACACAATTATATTATACCATTATTAAGCTCTCATTCACATTAATAATATCAACACCAACACCAGCAGTAACCTTTCCTAAAAACACTAACG
>JAXCGZ010011500.1:60000-87500 GCA_037179515.1 Halocaridina rubra
TTCTTCACGCAAAGTTCATAAGATTCTTCGCTCACTAAAGACAAACAAGGCATCTGGTCCCGATGGTATCCCTGCAAGGTTCCTTAAGGAGTTTGCAGATGAACTGGCTCCCGTGCTTTGCCGTCTTTTTCGCCTCATTCTGTCAACCAGTATCTATCCTTCATCTTGGAAGCATGCTCTGGTTCAACCTGTTCCTAAGAAGGGTGACCGCTCTATTCCTTCTAACTACCGACCTATTGCTCTAACCTCCTCTATTGCTAAAGTTTTCGAAACTTTGCTCAATGCTCACTTCTTGAAATGCCTTGAATCTAACTCACTAATCTCCGATCACCAGTACGGCTTCCGCAAGGCAAGATCCACTGGTGATCTCCTGTCCTATCTTACTCATGTATGGTCATCTTCTCTGAGGAACTATGGGGAATCCTTTGTCGTCGCCCTTGATATCTCTAAGGCTTTTGACAGAGTCTGGCACAAGGCTCTGTTGGCCAAACTCCCTGCCTACAGCTTTACCCCTTCTTTCTGTTCTCTGATTTCCAGTTTTCTCACTGACCGTTCTATATCTGTAGTTGTTGATGGCGCAACATCTAGCCCTTTCTCTGTGTCCAGTGGTGTTCCACAAGGCTCTGTTCTTTCACCTACTCTCTTCCTTCTCTTCATCAATGATCTTCTACAGTCCCCATCTTCCTCTCTTCTTCATGCCTTTGCCGATGATTCTACCCTTCACTTTTCCTCTGCCTTTTCTTCACAACCTTCATCTGTTACTCGTAATCAATCTCGTATCACTCTTTCTTCTACTCTTAACTCCGATTTGCAGAGAGTATCTGAATGGGGCACTCAAAATTTAGTTAAATTCAATGCCTCCAAGACACAGTTTCTGGCTATCTCTTTATCTTCTTCTCCTCCTGATGACCCTATTGTCTTCGAAACTAATGAAATTTACCCTCTTAACTCTATCAATATATTAGGAATCCATATAGCCTCTAACTTGTCATGGAGGAATCACATAATCCAAATTTCTAAATCTTCATCCAAAAAATTGGGGGTTTTGTTTCGTTTTCGTTATTACTTTTCCTCTTTGCAGTTACTTAAAATTTACAAAGGTCTTATCCGCCCCTGCTTAGAATACTGCTCACACATCTGGGGTGCTTCTTCCTTTACTTATCTTCTTGATAGGGTTCAATCTAAGGCAGTCAGACTCATTAATGATCCTTCTCTTACTTTTAACCTGGATTCTCTCTCTCTTCGCCGTAAGGTATCTTCCCTTTCGCTTTTCTATCGCTACTACTTCCATCGCTGCTCTGATGAGTTGGCGAGTTGCATCCCTCCTCCACTGCCGAGGCCGCGTAACACTCGCCAAGCGGCCTCATCTCACAGGTACTGTGTGGAGATTTGTAGCTCGCGGATTGGTCGGTGCAGCGACTGCTTCTTCCCATCTACCTCCAGACTCTGGAACTCTCTTCCTCCTTCTGTCTTTCCTAATTCTTATGACCTTTCATCCTTCAAAAAGCAGATCTATCGTCATCTCAGAGCCTAGTCCTCCATATCTCTGGGTCCTCTTTACTTTGACTGTTTTTTCTGTCTGTCGTTTTCCTTTTTGTGACATTACCTCATCTCAGCCTTGCCCTTAACTTTTTCTTTTCCTTCGTCTTGTTATTTTCTCGTGCCCGGGCCTTTGTTGATGAGGGCAGTTTCTGCCTATCCCGGTGTCACACTTAAAAAAAAAAAAAAAAATGTAAGGGTTGTGTATAAATTTATGCATTAATATGACAAATGATATGCTGCTGTATAAAAAAAAAACAATAAAGAAAGAGCTTTGGAATCGATATTAATTATTGGCGAGAAATACAATATGCATCACCAATATCAGCTCCCGAAACAGATATGCAGCAAAAAGAAATAGCTAGAGATATGAAACGTTCATGTTCAGTGTACAAATAAAAAATAGAGATGTTAATATGTAATATATGTTCAATCTAACCAACGTGAATTTCAGGTATGAAAAGAGAAGGGAATAATCAGATAACTGGCCGGGAACAAAGGCTGTGACAAGGATTTATACCCCTATAAATAAATAAAATATAAAAAAAGTTATACAAAATTTTCATTACACGCTCGTAGGAAAGCTCGACATGACCTGCGAGAGAGAGACATATTCCAGGAGATGTCGGGTGAGAGGAGAAGGGGGGAGGTCTTGGCCAAAGTTGAAATGTAAGCGTTGGAGCGAAGGAGAAAAGACAAGGCGATTTTACATTCGACAACCAGTCCACTCCGGAGTTAGCGCTAAGTTATGTTGTGCATTATCCTAAGTGAAAAAGTTTCCCCCGACAAGACACGAAATTAATGTTATAATGGAAGGACCATGCATCGCCAGAATTCCAAATTAGCCTTTCCTCTTGTCTACCTCCTGTTTCCTCTTATTAGGAAAATTTTTTAACGTCTCTAACAGAAGAATATGAAATGAGCCGAGATGTTAAAGCAAAATTTGTCTGGATTTCATATTCATGTGGAAACTGAAACTGACCAGTTGACCCCAGTAAATATATATATATATATATATATATATATATATATATATATATATATATATATATATATATATATATATATATATATATATATATATATATGCTATTCGCATATTGCCATCTATATATATATATATATATATATATATATATATATATATATATATATATATATATATATATATATATATATATATATATATATATATATATATATATATATATATATATATATATATATATATATACATATATATATACATATATATATATATATATATATATATATATATATATATATATATATATATATATATATATATATATATATATATATATATATATATATATATATATATATATATATATATATATATATATATATATTTATATATATATATATATATATATATATATATATATATATATATATATATATATATATATATATATATATATATATATATATATATATATATATATATATATATATATATATATATATATATTTATATACATATATATATATATATATATATATATATATATATATATATATATATATATATATATATATATATATATATATATATATATATATATATATATATATATATATATATATATATATATACATGTGTGTGTGTGTGCTTTATAGCAAGGTTATAGTTTACCTACTACATGGTAGGTGAACTAATTTTATGAAAAGGCCCAAGTAATATGGCGTCAATGTTTGTATTGATTAAGGTTATTTTTTCTAAATTGATATTCAGTAAGTTCCCATTTATCTCAAAAATAGCTATTAATATGAAGTTATTGCTCAAAACAAAGTAATTTTGAAGTTCTTTTAATTATACTATAAATATGTAGGTACCGAACCAAAATATTTTGATATTTACTTGCTCGAATGGATATGACTTGTATTATCGAGGTTAAAACCTATTAAAATAAAGCATACGCTTTGAAATATTAATGTCATGGAAATATTCCGCTGAATATCAGTCAACTAAATTAAAGTTTACCTGTGATATAATAGGAGCATCTAATGTTACTGCCACAAGCAGAAGGTAAGGAAAACTACATTTCCGTAGTTGGTCAACATGCTCAGGCTAAACCTTCAATAACTACGACTGCCTCAATAGAGAAAAGTACCTGGTATGTAACAACGCACCTGTTAGTCTCAGATCAACCATGACAGATTAATTAAAACGCTGACTATGGTAACCTTCATAGTCACATAGGAATACAAGGTCAATGTTATCTGTTCGAACCTGTTTTGGAGTAATATTTTCTTCCTCGAATGGAAATTCCAACATCCACTTTAAATAAGGAGAACCAAGTCCCTTTGGTGGCTCTTACAGCTACTCTCTTCACAGGAGACAGATTAGAAGAATAAAAAGATATGGAGTCTCTTGTCAGCTCCGTTGGTTTAGCTAGTGCTGCATCATTATTTTTTCTGTGTATTTACGAGCTTGGAGTTCGACAAGATAAAAATATCCCTGCTAAAGTTCAGGAAAAGACCCATTCGCGGTATGAATTATATTTTTTTTTTATGAGTGTGACACCGGGACAGGCAGAAACTGCCCTCATCAACTGCCTTGTTCAAAGATAGGCCCTTGTGCTATGGCCAGCCATAAGCAGGTCTCTGTCAAAGTGGCACCCTGTTTATTACAGGCCCTGGAACCAGTACCAGGTATAAAACATCATTCATACCACGAAATATTCCTTGACTTCCAAATGCAATTTGGTAACTGGACTAAAATTACGTTGTACATATTTCATGTAAAAGAAATAATGAACATTTGGATTTGGAAACGACTTAGCTACCATACGAGTACAGAATGTATGCATTTAACAAGCTTTCCATTTCTCTGTACAAAATATTTGTTTGCACAAAGCAGAATGTATTTTCGACTCCTATACTCTCGCACCACGTAAGGTAAAACTACGCTTGCAATTTGCAGTGTAAACCTGCTTGCTCTTTACACTTAGTAATATCCAGGCTATATTTACGAAATTATCTTCAAAAATTGGGGGAGAAGTAAGGGGTGGGAGGGAGTGAGCGGGGCAGGGTGTTATTATGCAAGCACATTAAACGAGGGAGAGCATATTTACGCGCTTAATATGTTCTTTCGTAACCAAGTTGGCAAAAAATATCTGGTTTTAAAGCTGGAGTTTATCCAGTAAATTTTAAGCTGCTCTTTTTTTTACGCAAGGATAATATATTCATGAAATTCCGTTTTCTATGTTTACGATGGGGAATATATGGCATTGGGTCTCTTAAGCTTCAAAATAGATGGGAGAGAGAGAGAGAGAGAGAGAGAGAGAGAGAGAGAGAGAGAGAGAGAGAGAGAGAGAGAGAGAGAGAGAGAGAGAGAGAGAGAGAGAGAGATTGTTTAATATTTGATGAAAACTGTCTTGTCCTTTGATTTAGGGATGCCCTAATAGAGACTTTCCTTTAAATAGCTTTTTTACTCAGAATTTAAATTTCGGAACCCAAGAGCAAAATTTTAAAAAGCCTATTCAAATTCCTTGGGTCAACCTGATCGAACCCAGGTTTATATGATTGAGAACACAACACTTAACTGTAGAAAATTGATGGATAAATAGATAGATAGAGATAGATAGATATATAGATAGATAGATAGATAGATAGATAAATAGATAGATAGATAGATAGATAGATAGAGAGAGAGAGAGAGAGAGAGAGAGAGAGAGAGAGAGAGAGAGAGAGAGAGAGAGAGAGAGAGAGAGAGAGAGAGAGAGAGAGAGAGAGAGAGAGAGAAAGAGAGAAATATTTTGTTTTTGGAATATTTTGACTTCATTCACAGTGCAAATAACATTTGCATATAAATACTGCTGTACTTGCAAACACACAGGGCATTACCATGATAAAAAATGATTTGTAATGTGTTTTGAGCAGTGATTACCTTGAAAATAAAAATGGAAGTACAGAGTTCATAGGAACAGTTGCCTTAGTATAGAGTTGAAAGGAGCAGTACTACTATCAGCAATATTGAGATCCTCAATGAATGTTGTAGCTCGATTCTCATTCATGACGTTTTTGACTATGTGCACTCAAGGGTGTGGGCTCCTATTCTGAAGCACTTATGATTGAGACCCGTCTATAGGAGATAAGTAGACAAGCATATAGACTAATACTAATACTAATACTAATACTAATACTAATGATAATGATAATGATAATGATAATAATAATAATAATAATAATAATAATAATAATAATAATAATAATAATAATAATAATAATAATAATAATATTAATAATAATAATAATAATAATAATAATAATAATAATAATAATAGTAGTAATAATAATAATAATAATAATAATAATTATAATAATAAAAATAATAATAATAATAATAATAATAATAATAATAATAATAATAATAATAATAATAATAATAATAATAATAATAATAATAATAATAATAATAATAATAATAATAACATAATGATCTTGGTAACGGTGATGGTTACGATAATGTCATCCAGTTTTGTTTAGTTTTTACATACATGGTATATTTTTTGAATCACTTTCACTCTCTTTTTAACTCTTTCTCCCCCACTCTCGAGTATTAGCTATAGAAAAAGTCTTTTGTACTCAATCTAGTTCGTGACTTTCTTTAAACAACAGCTTTTACATCCTCAATATTATTTCTCCAGCTGTACACACACAAGATGCTTAGATAAAAGGTAGGCAGGGGCAGAAGCTGGAACGACTTTTAAAATTGCCAGGGAACACCATGTTATTCATTACAACTGATCAAATGAGAGGTTTTCCATGGCTCGCAAGACCACCTCATTTCAAATAGCCATGCCACCTTTAACCTTTGTAAAATCTCGTGCCAGAACTAAAATTACAGTTGGTTCAAACACTGGCCCAACAGTCCGTAGACTTGAAACTTGCATATATCTTACTTTTTTATTTTATTGTTTTCTACATACTATCTGAAAAGAGGACACCCTACAAACTGAGATATGGAATATTAATAAATTATATAAATCAGAAAATGATATATTTAGAAATAAATTCTGAAAAGTTGTGTAAACAACGCCATAATATATTTGTGATGAGAAACAAAATAATAAATACTTCTACTGATTATTAGGAAAAATAATATTTTTTTTTTTGTTGTAATATCTCTTTTATAGTCTATTTTTTTTTATTCTTATATCTTTCCCGTCTTTCATTTTTTTTTTTTTTAGGCAGAGTTTCCCTGATTAAACATTGGAAATCTTTTGAGATGCGAATTCAAAGTTTGCTGAGTAGGTTTTCACCATGATGTTTTGTGTACATTCTTGATATATTAAGCGCATAGTTTAGGGGAGCAGAAAAACTTATACCGTAAAAAATTCTTTAGAAAATATAAACTAAAATTCAATTTATCTCTTTGTTTACCTAATTATCTATTTCTTTGTGTGTAATTGCTTCTGTATTTCTTTATTGGTTTGTTTAAATTATTTATATTTATTTTTTATCTATGTATTTGTTTGTTTTGCTGTAAACGTTAGCTTCTGCAGATACGAAGATGCCTTACTCTGAGCTCAGATATATTGTGATATATTTAGTGAAAACGCTGAGATGACAAGGAAGTCCAAACAAAGGACACCACCCTAATACCAAATATTATCTGACGAAGATAAGCCGTGCAAGCCACCTTTAGAGGCCAAATTCGCTTGCTTAGATTATAAGTGTTATTCACAATTTAAAAAAAATACCAGAAAGAGTATACCTCTATATATCAATATAAATAAATAGATACCATCGGATGCTACATAAATGCGGCATAAAATATAATTTAACAAGACATTACTCTGATAAATCTTTTAGAAATATTGAAGAGAAAACTATTAGTGATTTGTATATATGAGCAAGGACACTGTGGATTCGGTTTTAAATCACGAACTCCCTTTTCTACAGAGGGCTAGGACGGTTACCCTCTTGCGAAGGACTTGTTTTGGCAGATGTAATCGTTACCCTGAGTGTATGCCCTTACGAACCTCAGTCCGTGACGGGGCGCGAACCCTCGAATATTGAAGAGAAAACTATGAGTGAATTGAATATATGAGCAAGGACACTAAAATAAAAAATTCAGTGTTCGGTGAAACTTATGAAAAAAAAAAAAAAAGGAAACCACTCTGACGTGGCTGTGCATATTTGATCAGGTATGAGTCCGAGAACTTTTATAATATGCTAAGTGCATATTGAAAGAGTGGATTACTGCATTTTACAATATAAGTGTTTTGCAGTGTGGATGCACTCCATGAAGAGGTATTGAGTATAGTGTGAAAGTTTTGATTTTTTTTAAGAATAAATAAACAAATGCATGTTACAGTATGTCACTTTTATGCTAATACAGACATTTGCACAAAAAATGACAATGCTTTCGAAAATTATTTAAAAACGCATACACCACAATCAGGACAACTTTAATCAAAATGACAGATAAGTCTATAATTTAACAGTGCACATTATTTGAATATGAATTAATATTTGCATTAACATATAATGCTTTCTGTTTATTTTGAATAAAGGGCATATTTCTTTGAATTTAGATCAGTATAATAACAAATATTTATCTCATATGAGTTACAAAATTAGCATGAAGAGCAATCGTCTTCTGAATACGATTGTTTATTTTCATTTAATAAGAATATTTCTTTAAATTTGAATAAGTAGCTTCTTATATATCGACAAATATTAGTCTAAGCAAATAAGGATCTATTTAATTAAGCAATAAAGACATTCTGGATGCGAATAGGAAGGTCTTTAGTTATTTACTTAACAGCTTTAATTATGAATATTGACATCTTTGCCAAAAAAGGAAAAAAATTATTTTAATGAAGATTTTAGAATAACTAAAAAATATAGTTACATGAATACAGACGTTTAGTCTATGCGAATAAGGATCTGCTTAATTAAGCAATAAAGACATTCTTAGTGCGATTAGGAAGGTCTTTAGTTATTTACTTAACAGCTTTAATTGTGAATATTGACATCTTTGCCAAAAAAGAAAAAAATATATTTTAATGAAGATTTTAGAATAACTAAAAAATATAGTTACATGAATACCTACGTTATTTTTTCAACAAATTCAATCTGAACATGAATAGGAATGATTCTAGGAACAGAACTTCTGCACACAAATAAAAAACACTTTTATTTTCAAAATAAACACTTTCTGAATATGAATCGTGTTTATTTTCAAAATAAACACTTTCTGAATATGAATTAGGAATAAATTGTAATGCAGATAACAGGTTAAGAAAAAAAAATCCGTAAACATTTCTGTCCCATTTGGAACTTGTTGGAAAAGGTAGAATGATTAGAAGGGGTTATGGGGAAGGGTATATATAAGAGAGAGGAGAAGATAAAAGTTGAGAAAAGAAATAGTGATGGAATAGTGAGTGGGAAGGGAAGAATTTTGTTTTTATTCTAATTTCTAAGGCCGATGATGTCAAGGGAATTTTCTCATTTTTATGTTTTAGCTCATTCTAAGATATTCAAAGGTGCACTTTACATGTTTTTGAAAGGTGTAGTTTTATAAGGACAATTCGTTCTTTATTGAAAGAATGTATTTGATTTTTTGTATATATATAACAGAACCAAGGCCAATATGCAGAGTATGAATACTGAGGAATATAATAAAATAAAGATGCAATTTCTTGATGACACTTGTTTCTCGTATGACTGTGTGGCTATTGACTTCTGAATGACTGATAGGCTTATTTAACAACTGACTGGCTGAATAACCACCCAAGTATGTTACGGACTGCACTCTTAAATAATTATCTAACCTGTGGCTATCTGGGTGATTAATTAACCAATTGCTGATTGGTAGTGTGATAACTAAGTGACAATAGAATGATTAACATTTAACTGCCTGTATGGCTGTTAGAGGGGAAAGATTACTGACTGACCGATCTGATTGAAAAGAAGGATAATTTTCCTAAGCATAAAATACGAAGCCCTAAATATACTAAATTCTGAGCTCTTGTGGAGATAATCTTAATATACAGTGATACCATAAATAATAACGCCTTTTCTAAAAAAGGGGGAAAGTTAAAATTACTTATACACAAGTTCAGTGATACTATTCAAGGGGAAAATATGTATGGGGCTCTTTAAGAGACAGTAAAAATTTATGAAGTTATAACTCACAGCAAATGTGTATCACTTAAGAGTTAAAGAGTTTGCTCCATGAATGTTTGCATTGGGAATAATGCACTGCACAGTAGATGTATTATGCTACTTACTCCTAATACCTGGCAGAATAATTCTGAAGGTGAAAGTTTAGTAAAGGCCTTTCAAATTATCTTGAGGTGATGAGCTGTTCAAAATCATTTTTCCGAAAAGTTGATGGATAAATAGAGGAGTGAGCGGTGGAGCACTCAAAGGAGAAGGTGAAAAAGAAGGTGGAAAATAAAAGGATGCAGGAGTGTGGGAGATATAGGAGGCAGAGAGGAATGTAAAGAAGGAATAAAGAAAAAAATATAGGTTGACTTAAATGAGAGTAGCAGAGAGACGTACAGGTGTAAGACAGATATAATAAAAATGGGGAAAAATATGCATAGAGTTGGAAAGATATTGGAATAGGAGATGTAAGAATGAAAAACATGTGATATTGGGAAAGGTAGTTAAAGAAGAAATATAAGCAGGTATAAGAAAGAAGAGGCTATTAGTGTTAGATAAAGAGGAAAACAAGCATGGTGCAAGGAGATAGGAGAGATGGAGAAGTAAGATGGAAGAATGAGGACAATATTGGAAGGATAAATAGAAAAGGAAGAAAAGAAATAACAAAAAGCGGAAAGAGAAAAAATATATAAGGAAAAAGTGACGCGGAGGGAAAGTGAGATGGGAGATAGAAGAAAAGCTATGAAGAAGAAGGTCAAAATAACAAAAATGCATGAATGACAGAAAGAAAGGGAGAGAAGAAGAACATTTAAAGAGGGATGGGGTCATGTTAAATACAAGGAAAAAGGTGGGTAGGAGTAACAGAAAGAAGAAATGAGAGATAAAAATGAAGAGATAATCGCAGAGTAGAATAAGAAAAAGGAATGGAGGAGTGAACCCTAAAGGGGAGAAATAGTGTAGGGGTAATAAAGTGGGAAACAGAAAGGGAGAAGGAGAGAACGGGACTATCAAAACTTTTATAAAGTCTGTTTAAAGTATGAAAATTATATTCTTATGTAAGATTTACTTTGATGCCCCTCCAGAAAGGGACTTTGGAGAGAGAGAGAGAGTCAAAGTCAAAGTCAAAGTCAAAAACTTTATTCCATCAAAAATGGCTATTACATGATAATTAATCTAATTACAAATTACAATGTAAAATGTCAAAATAAAACAAATGAAATTTGCAAAGCACAAAATCAAAAAATTTACACATTAAAATATGCATACGTACACTTCGTCTACCCAATGGGAGGATAATAATGAGACTAAAATCACTTATTAAGTAGGTGATTTAAAAGATGAGATTTAAGTGAGGGTAATGTTTGGCAACTTCTTAAGTTTGCGGGTAAAGAGTTCCAAAGTCTCGGGCCCATTACATTTAAGG
Source organism: Halocaridina rubra (assembly GCA_037179515.1). Lineage (NCBI taxonomy): Eukaryota > Metazoa > Arthropoda > Malacostraca > Decapoda > Atyidae > Halocaridina > Halocaridina rubra. The sequence continues at coordinate 71,111 of JAXCGZ010011500.1, forward strand.
CTCTTGCCCCAATATCAGTGGAAGTTCTGGGCACGTAAAAAGAATTCTGATATCTGGTGTTGACGTTATTGATACGCACTTGATTAACTGTTGGCAATGAAAAGAGCCATTCCGGTAATATTCCATGATTTATTTTAAAAACTAAAAGACAGATATTATATATGAACTTCATGTCCATCCTTAGCCAACCCAATCTCTCAAAGAGGGGAGTCACGTGATCATATTTATGCACCCCCCCTATGGCAACTCTTGCAGCAAAATTCTGGAGCCTTTTCACTCGTAACATCTGGGTCTTAGTCGTGGAACCCCAAACACTTAGACAGTAGTTGAGAATACTTAAAATCAATGTTTGTACTACAATTACCCTACAATCAGGCTCGAATCTTTCATAGACTCTGTTCAAGTAAATAAGGGTCCCGTTCACTTTTTTATGTAGTTCATCGATATGAAAATTAAATGTCATGGTACTGTCCATAATAACTCCTAGATTTTTAACCTTATTGGATGGGAAGAGTGAAACATTGTTGAAATTTATACTGATGTTCTCAGGAATGCGGGACAGGTATTGATTTGATCCAAAAATAACGAATTTAGTTTTATTTTCGTTCAGTAAAAGACCATTACTGTTAAAATAACTTTTGGCACAGTTTAATATATCTTCAGCCCTTTTTAAGATTTCAGGAATTCTATCAATGTCACCAGTAAGCATAATCTGGGTGTCATCAGCATACATAACAAGTAGGCAATCTCTTATAAATTGAGGTAAATCATTAACATATATTAAGAAAAGCAGAGGACCCAAAATTGAACCCTGAGGAACGCCAAAACTGATATCTAAAGAAGAAGAGAGAGTCGAGCCCATTCGAACTGATTGAATTCGATCTTTCAGATAATTTTCGAACCAAAATGAGTCAACATGAACTTTGGAAAGTTTTCTCATTAGAATTTGATGGTGTACACTGTCAAATGCTTTAGACAAATCTAACAATAATAAAAGTGATATTTTCTTATTTTCAATATTACTATAAATTTTATCAGTAATTTTAAGTAGGGCCGTCTCGGTCGAAAGTTTAGGCCGAAAACCGTGTTGTTCTTCACATAATAGACAATTTGATTCAAGGAAATTTATTAACTGGGTGGCAACTACCTTCTCAAGTATTTTAGACAGAATGCTGAGAAGAGAGATTGGCCTATAATTTTCAACATTATTAGTATCTCCACTCTTAAAAACGGGGATGATATAGGGATGCTTCCAGAGGTTAGGATAACTGCCTGTAACAATGGATGTATTAACAATGACTAAAATGAAAAATACTGTAACTGGCAATGAGTCAATTAGGAAGCGAAGTTGTATCCCATCGGAACCACAAGAGTTTGTTGGTTTGAGGTTCTTTATGATAAGAATAAGTGTGACTAAATCGATTGGGTGCGGTCTAAAATTATTGATAATATTTCTTTCAGCTGGAGGCTGGCAATTATGTGGTTGATTAATAATCAAGTCATTATTATCTTGGGACTTTTCATATGTGGACTTACCTATTTCAGCAAAATACTTATTAAAATCATTCACTCGCTTTTCCACATTATCACTGAGGTCAGAATTTTCTAAGATTTCCTTATTTGCAGGAATTATTCTTTTTATAACATTCCAAGTTCCTTTGATATTTCCCTTATACTTGGAAAATTCTTCCCTGAAATGATTTTTCTTCTTTTCGGACAACATTGTTTTAGTAAGGTTTCTTTCTCTTCTATAGGCTCTTTCCATCTCGGAGTTTTGTCTATCAGATTTAAATTGCCTTAGGAGGTCATCTCTCCTTTTCATTTGCTCTTTTAACTGAGAGTCAATCCACGGGGCAGGAGGGCGTGTCATGACTTTGGTTGTAAGAGGGGCACATTCATTTAAACATCTCGTAAAAACATCAGTAAAAGTAGAAACTTGATAATTTACACAATCTGTAGTTAGTATTGAATTTAAAATGTTGTATTCATTAAGAAGAGTGTCGCAGAAACAATTTTGAGAATAATTCTCAAGAGATCGGAAAGTTTTAACAATTGGCGGTCTCTTTTCCTTCCTGACATTAACTGTAGCTATTAGAAGCTCGTGGTCTCCTACAGGACAAGGTAGGACATCGTGGTGAACTATAAAACTAGGTGTATTGGTAATTATAAGATCAATTAGGCTGGAGGAATTAGCGGTGATACGGGTTACTTTATTCACAAGCTGATTTAAGTGGAGGGATTGAATTAATTTCCCCATTTTATTATTAGGAAGAAGGAGATTATCATTGAAGTCGCCTATAATAATGAGAGGTTTGCTCCTCAAACAGACCGACCGAAATACCTCGGAGATGTAATCAAAGGTGTCGTTGAGTGCATGTGGGTGTCTATATACACATCCCAGGATGAATGAAGGGAATTTCCTACTCTGAACAGTCAACCAAATGTCTTCGAGATGAGGAGGTCGCTCGACTTCAGGGGTCTTTAATAGGGAGACCGTTAGATGATTTCTTACATACACCCCCACACCCCCACCCCTACCGCCATCAAATCGATAAAAAGAATACTCAGGTATAGCAACAAAACCAGACTGCATATTAGATTGGAGCCAAGTTTCACAAACACACATTATATCCACGTTATTTTCTCTGATCATTAGTGCAATATTTTCGAAATTACCCAAAAGTGATTGTGCATTGATGTGTTGTATGTTTATGAAATGTTTCAATAAGCCTGTATTACAATGTGATTGCTATATATTTAAGGGACATAATCTTGTTTTATGGCCATGTTCACGGCAGTGACCACATTTAAGTCTATAGTTAAACCAACAGTGGGAAAGATCATGGTTTATTTCCCCACAGTTTGAACAGGGCTGTCGACGACTGTAGAGCTGCTGCAATTTCTCCCTCTCCCGGGGACGCTGGGGGTAGCGCCGTGGTTGGTCGAGATCATAGAGACTGTGATTCATCCTCGAGTCTCGTCTCCGTCCTCGAATACCAGGTGGGATTCGACGATTCTGATGACGAAAATCCCGGGTATGACGTCCATCCGAATGCTGTTGAGGATCCCTTCTAGAATGCTGATCGTTGCTACTTTCTTGAGAGGCGTTTCTGATTTCATTATTATTTCTTATTGAGGGAAGCTGGCGATGCCGGTCGTAGTTTCTGTTCCTGTATGTGTTATTTTGACTGCCGTTATTGGCCGTGACCGGTCGTTGTTGCCGCTGCAATACAGAAGCATATGTAGTAGGTATGGTTTGGTATATGATTTCTTCCCAGTTGTTGCTTAGTTTGAAGAATGGGCATTGCTTAGCAATTATGTTCAATAACCTGATGACGCCAAATCTGTTGAGAGCATCCCCCTTATCATTTACATCATAACACATCCGATCAACGTCGCCGGTACCAAGCCTGAACTGCAGATTAGTCTTGATAACTGAAACCCCATTGGTCTCACTCCAAGTTGCTAGTTGATTATTGAAATAGTTGATCTTTTCATCGAACTCTTCGACTCTAAGGACAGGTGCTACTTCACATATGTGTATGCTCATCTCCTCGTTCACCTCCTTGAGATCGGTTATGAGAGAACCCAATCTATCAAGGATATCCACAGGCTGAGACCCATTAAGGATGTCTTGAATACCGCAGTATAAGATGCAATATTTAGGAGCCCATCGAAGTTTCTCTGAGACCCAACAATTTATGAGATCTATATTAGCTCCTTTTAAAGTTTGAACGGAGCATTGTTGGTTCAAGTCTGACATATGGACAGGGGAGAGGTTTGTGTCACCCAGAAGCAGGCTTCCCTCAGGTAGGGGCCGGGTAGGGGTTACACCCTGCGGTTCCGGTGTCGTCTGCTGTGAGTTGTATGTTCCCTGAAGTAACCCAACTTGTTCTTCCAGTGAAGAGATACGATCATTTAACTTGTTGATTGTGATATTTGCAGTTTTCATAAGTTCACTGAGTTTATCGATAACAAGATCTCTGACTTTTATTCTCTCTCTCATCTCTTCAATGTCTCTCATTTCCTCTTGAGGAGCTAATTCACAGTTATCAACATTACTCTCTGAATCGTTTGTTAGTGACGATCTATGCTTTTCAAGAATCATATCAATGAGTTTATCTTTCGTGTGCCAGACCCTTGTGATACCTATTTCCCGACAGTGATTTTGTAATTCAATTTTTGTATAGTTATCATTGAGGAATTCCCAAGTAGGGTTTTCCAAAGACACTAGGTTTTCAATAGAAGACATTATAATATGAAAAATACAAAACACTAAGATTAAAATACTTTTGCCACTGGCAGCGCTTGTAGATGTTCTTACTGCGCATGCGCAGAATTTGAAAAAAATTAAATGTGAGCCCTTTACGGGAAAATTTGATTATCTTAACTTAAAATAAAACTAAGTTCATAAATTCAAAAACTTGAGAGAGAGAGGAGAGAGAGAGAGAGAGAGAGAGAGAGAGAGAGAGAGAGAGAGAGAGAGAGAGAGAGAGAGAGAGAGAGAGAGAGAGAGTAACTGACGAAAGTCATAAAGGTAAAAATCCATTTTCATATAACAACATTTCAATCATAGGACGCTCTCTTCAAAGAAGAAATGTAAATTGAAGTTTTTTATATGATTTTATATTGCATAAAGTGTTCTCGCGTGAACACAACACTGTTATATACTCTTGCAAATGAGTCGGTATGTATGTATGTATGTACGTATGTATGTATGTATGTATGTATGTATATATGTATGTATGTATGTATGTATGTATGTATGTATGTATGTATGTATGTATGTATGTATGTATGTATGTATGTATGTATGTATGTAATTTTTATGAGTGTGACACAAGGATAACCAAAAGAAAAAAAAAAAAAAACTCTCATCAATAATGGCCCGTCCACGAGAAAACATTAAGACGAAGGAAAAAAAAAAGGTTATGCACAAGGTAGAGATGAGGTAGTGATACACAAAGGAAAAAGACAGACTGAAAGAATCGTCAAAGTACAGAGGACCTAGAAATATGGAGAATTAGGCACAGAGATGAAGATAGATTCGCTTTTTGAAGGAGGATAGGTTATAAAAATAAAGACAGACAGAAGGAGAAAGAGAGTTCCAGAGTCTGGGGGTAGATTGGAAGAAGCAGTCGCTGCACCGAAAAAATCGCGAGCTACAATTCTCCACACAGTACCTGTGGGACGAGGCCGCTTGGCGAGTGTTAAGTGGCCTTAGCAGAGGGGGAAGGATGCAATTCGCCAACTCATCAGACCAGCGATGTTAGTAGTAGCGACAGAAAAGAGAAAGGGAAGATAACTTACTACGAAGAGAAAGAGAATCCAGATTAGAAGTAAGTCTGACTGCCTTAGATTCAACCCTATCAAAAAGTTAAGTGTAAGAAGAAGTACCCCAGATGTGTGAGCAGTATTCTAATCAGGGACGGATAAGACCTTTATAAACTTTAAGTAACTGTAAAAGAGTTAAAGTAATGACAAAAACGAAACAAAACCCCCAAATTTTTGGATGCAGATTAAGAAATTTGAATTATGTGATTCCTCCGAGACAAGTTAGAGGCTGTATGGATTCCTAATATGATGATACAATTAAGAGGGTATATATATATATATATATATATATATATATATATATATATATATATATATATATATATATATATATATATATATATATATATATATATATATATATATATATATATATATATATATATATATATATATATATATATATATATATATATATATATATATATATATATATCCAGTATGTGTATATATATATATATATATATATATATATATATATATATATATATATATATATATATATATATATATATATATATATATATATATATATATATATATATAAATATATATATATATATATATATATATATATATATATATATATATATATATATATATATATATATATATATATATATATATATATATATATATATATATATTATCAAATAAGCACATTACATATGTGAAAACATGAGTCATTTTTTACCCCGACCTGGACTCGAACCTAGGACTTATGATTACTAAGTCAAGGCGCTACCACTACACCTTCTGTGGTGTAGTGGTAGCGCCTTGACTCAGTAATCATAAGTCCTAGGTTCGAGTCCCGGTCGGGGTAAAAAATTATTCATATATATATATATATATATATATATATATTATATATATATATATATATATATATATATATATATATATATACACATAATGTATGTATATATATATATATATATATATATATATATATATATATATATATATATATTATATATATATATATATATATATATATATATATATATATATATATATATATATATGAATATTTACTATTATTGCCACTGCTTATTAGAAAAACATTTTCTCGGTTATGGCGACGCTAATTTGCATATGAAGTACATATTTAAAGATAATGTATAGAGGAAATGCTGACTTTGCATAATTATATGCAAAATTAGGTACTATGTGCCATATTTGTTGTTTTATATCACACTGTGACAATTTCTTCAATAGACTGGCCTTAACTACTGGACTAAAAGAAACATTATTTTATTTTTTTTATTTTCATTTGGATCTAAAACAGAGAAGTATGAACAAACAATCCCTCTGTTCCTCCCTTAACATACATCTTTCAGGAAAAAGCCGATGTTAGTAGAGTTGAGGACAAGTAGGCACGTTGAACAATAGTTGTCTCATTTCGTATGTAACAGTTATGGCTATGCAACAATCTATGACCGGGATAAAGTGTCTCTTTACCTCCCGACACCCGAAAAAAACGCACACATACAGAAGTTCAAACTCTAATTCAGCGTGGCCACCATACTTTATTTTATATATATTTTAATAAGTATGAACCGTGAGCGTTGCCACACGAGACAAACGAGAGTAGAGACAGCTGCCAAGAAGTATATGAAAGGGCTTGTCATTATTTTCAGGCTTAATGGTCTCTGCCTTGAAGGAAATGGCCAACTAAATCCAGAGATATGCTAACAAACTTTTACTTTATGACGGAATATTTCTTTCACCCAGCCTTCTCTTCATGAAAAGGAAATAGCTGGATGCATTGAGGCTATGTCAAAACGATTTTGAGAATATTATTATTATTTTTAGTTACTCGAACGTGGAATATAGAAGGAAATGACCTTTTGCAAAGAGGACTTGTTTATAAATTGTCCTTGAGAATCACCAAGCAAAAAAGGCTAAATTATTTAGATAATTAAAAATAATGCCTTAAAAATCAAATATCTTGAGTTCAGATTTTTTACACTCAAAATGATTAAGCCATTATCTATTGTGGTGGAAGAATAAAAACTTCATACTTGTATACTTAGTATTTTGTGGAACACGGCAAAATGGGATAACCGTAGTGATAGGGAATAAATTATTCCATTCTCATATGTCTAACTTAATATAAAAGATGCTTTTAAGAGACATCCCTCGTTGCAAGAGAGAAAGAACTTTATCCTTGCGTGCTCCTAAGTCGTATTAGGCGACCAAAAGCAAAAGGGAGCTGAAGGGTTTGCAATTGCTTGTTTTAAAGGAGGATGGAGAAAGTGAGAACGGGTAAAACATGAAATTAAAAGACCAACTTATTCTTTTTATTACGACTGTGGCCACCCAGCTATTTTCTCTGGGATATGAGATTTCGATTGAAATTTGTTTATTATTATTATTATTATTATTATTATTATTATTATTATTATTATTATTATTATTATTATTATTATTATTATTATTATTATATATGAGTAGTAATGATACCATTAGATGAAAATGTGATAGAGATTCTGTCACTTATTAATAGACAAATTTCATATTTTTTTTACAATCTCACCTATGAAAAGGGAAATAAGGTAGCTCAATAGTATAATAATTCAAGAGTCAATATCCCTTAACTAATAAAGAGAAATTGGAAGTCACGTACTGAAATCAGTTTAAACAGAAAAATAAATGTTTCTACTGAAATCTCGTGAACCGAATTAAGCCTTGAATATCACAAAGAGAGAGAGAGAGAGAGAGAGAGAGAAGAGAGAGAGAGAAGAAGAGAGAGAGAGAGAGAGAGGAGAGAGAGAGAGAGAGAGAGAGAGAGAGAGAGAGAGTCAATATTTCCTTGACATTCTTGTTCATACCAACATTTTCTTTGTCTTGTTTCTTATTTACGAAAATGTTTACATGAGTCTCCTCCTCTTTAATAAGGTGCTCATGGAAGAGGCACAGAGCGAGAGAGGTATTACTCTTAAAATATAGAATAACAACCAGAACCCTTAAGTCCTTCCTCCGTTTGCCAAGTGCAAAGTCTCCGTCTCCTTTACATTTTTCTCCTTGATGAGATAATGATTGATGACAAGATATGTATGAGCAAAAAATAGCATGCCTTTTTTATTATGTGAATCAATTATATTAGCAAAATGTCAGACTTTGTTTAATAAGTAAAAAAGAAAAAGAAAAAAAAAGACGTGGCTAAAGCCGAAGTCGAAATAAGACTCCGAACGCGGAATAGCTAGCACTTGGGAGTTTCTCACGAGTCTCAGCAACGAAGAATTTATATAAACAAAACTTTACCTTGCACCTACTGAGGGCGATGAGCTTACTGTGTCAAAAGGATGGCAGTCTTATAGCATTTTCTTTACGCCGAAGACTTAAGAGACCTTCTCTCCCGATGTCGCTGTTTCTGCAAGAATCAGGAAGAAGACGTAACCCCCGTGTCTCAGACCACAAAGTTGCCTCATGTCTTCGTTTGCCATTGGGTATTAAGATGTCGTAATGAGCTTTTCTCAAGCCAACTATTGGATTCTATAATGGAATTACAAAACAGAGTGCTTTTGCTAGTGGAACTCCGCTGGGCTTCTTTGCAAAGTCATAAATTGCTGAATAAGAATGTTTACAAGGCGTCTACTGAGCTCCTTTTATGAAACAAGTCTTACAGGTCTGTTGTTCGCTAATAAAGTGCGCCTTTGCTTGTTTACACAATTCTTTTATTACCACATGAATAAATCAGCCTGCATCATGCACGAGATTACAATAAAGTATTACTCTAGCAAATAGCATGAAACAATTCGAGGGAGTGATTCTCTATTCCTTTCTTGCAGCAGCGTGAATATTTCCGAGCCAAGCCCGACAAATCAGAATCAGATTACCTGGGATTAAGACTGGGACGGTAGACGCATTTTCTTCACCAATTCTTCTCACTTATTTAATAAAAATAATCCAACGAAGGACTGGCACAGAATACACATTGTTAGATTCGAGTACTTAACTCCATTTGCTGCATGTACTACACTTCGCGTTTAAAGTAAGGGTACTCCAATCTTATACTTTCAATCCGTTGAAGAACATTTATGTTTAGATATTATTATTATTATTATTATTATTATTATTATTATTATTATTATTATTATTATTATTATTATTATTATTATTTTATTATTATTATTATTATTATTATTATTATTATTATTATTATTATTATTATTATTATTATTATTATTATTATTATTATTATTATCATTATTATTATTATTATTATTATTATTATTATTATTATTATTATTATTATTATTATTATTATTATTATTATTATTTCTTGGTAAGGTGTCTCTAATATTGACAATTATTTTCAGGCAATTCCCAAATGGATATATGATCACAAAACACACCTTATCCCTTTTCCTTCAGCAGCCCTCTGAGTTTCCTCTAGCATTGCGTTTTCACAATGTTGTTTGCCAGTGTGATCTTCATATTCCCCCAACACTCATTAAAGATCGTGTATTCTTTTATCTATGGAGAGGATCTCATTTTCTTCTGCATTGTTTTTACCACGAGCATTGTTTGTGCTCTTCTGCACTTTATCTCAGCTCACTGTTGAAAAGCTCGACCAGAAAAGAATTGTACAAAACAAACACCTTCACTGTTAAGGGCAACGTTGAAACACTAATACTAATGGCTGTAGTACGATCATTTTTCTTTATTTGTGAACGCTTATTTCAAAGAGTGAGGATGGTTGCATAAGATACTTCGAGACCATCTTCTTATATGTAATTGCTTATCTATAATCACTGTAGAACATTTAATACTTAATCACACGTATATAATTGAATTAGGTACCTAACAAAATAAAGGATGACAGCTTAGAAAACGAATGTTTTTTGCACATTGTAGGAAAACTTGTTGGTGTCTTTAGCTACGGGAAATTGTATACTTTTCAAATCTTCCTAAAAACACAAACACCCGCAGTGGTTTGATAAATAAGGATTTTGCAGAGGCTTAAGTTGAAGGCACAAGTCATGCGAAGGATTAAATCAGATATTAAACATTAGCGCATCACGGCCTAAGCCGATAATTAGATTAAAGTAGCTTGTTGCCGAGCTTAAGTAAGCTGTTTTGGCCCAAAGTCTTCCAAATCTCTCTGGGAAATTGAGTCTTACGAGAACTTCGTCTATTATGCAGATGATTCGTCTGTTTGCCGAGAGTAGTTTATCTAGGGTAATGAAGGAAAAACTCCCAAAGTCTTTTGAGGCTGAAAAGTGGAATTTCTAGGAGCTCAAAATGAGGCTGTGATATTATTGCCAAGAAATATTTTCTTTGTTAATACGTGTAAACATAAATTACAAATTTACTCTGCATCTTTGCCTGAAGATGGAATCAACGAAAGTTGTTTGCTGTTCGAATTAATATGAAATTCTCTCTCTCTCTCTCTCTCTCTCTCTCTCTCTCTCTCTCTCTCTCTCTCTCTCTCTCTCTCTCTCTCTCTCTCTCTCTCTCTCTCTCTCTCATAGCTGAATCATGGAAGTTATACTCTTGCAATGATAATTCCGCGTATGCTTCTTGGCAGAACCAAGGATAGAAAAAAGCTCTTTAGAGCTTTGTTTTCATGTGTTGTAAGTCGGGTTGAGATTAGAGAGTAGCAACTGCAAGGATACTTATATAATAGCTTGTGTGTGTGAGTGTGTGTGTGTGTGTGTGTGTGTGTGTGTGTGTGTGTGTGTGTGTGTGTGTGTGTGTGTGTGTGTGTGTGTGTGTGTGCTTGCATATTTCTTCTGAAGCAGACATGAACACACCGTCAAATATTCAGTGTGCAAGAAACAAATGGCTATTATTTGACGCATGCGATACAAATTTCATACAAAGCAAACTCAATATGGCCAAATCTAATAAACAAATTGATCAAGTAAAAACAGTGTAATGAACGTGACAAATAGATAAATAAGATTAGCTAAGTTAATAAGCCAAATCAAGCACTGGATGCTATAAACACAATCACCAGCATCACATCCACATATATCTTTAAAGTAGAAGGTGCAGAGCTATCCAGCAGCAACTAGATGCATTTCGCATTCTGCACTAACAAACTAATCCTCACCTTGCAATAGCTAATTTAGACAGGATCAGGGGAGATAAAGACAATCAATAAAGCTGTAATTGCATAATTATCATTCACTGATTAGCAATGAATATGAATAAGGTAGCGGAAGAGAGGAAAAGGAGAGATGGGTTCTGATGATAATTCCTCGACTGGAAGGAATTATTATTGAAATTGTGACTTACCAAGTGTGGAGATGTGATTAACTTAATTGATTTATTCATTGGCTTCATGTGGAGAGTCTCTGACTTTCAGTTTATTCGCAATCTTGAGGTCTTGGGTGGTTTTTGTAGTCGTTATAAGGATTGTATATCATGTCAGTTCAATAAGGTTTACTTATTCTCAAATATCATATATTCCATGCCATATTCTGTTGCTTAATATATTATATCTCATTCTAGTACTTATGAAGTCTTTTTTCTGTAATTTATGGAAAAAGACATTTCGCTAGCATCCCCTCAAAACTGTAGATAAAGTTTCTTTAAAAAATATATTTTGAGTATTTCTCCGCCTTCTCTCTTGAATTCTTAAAAACAGGTTTGATGAGAGATGATAAATCACTGGTGTCTGATAAATGTCCCATTACTGTCAATCAACTGTTTATGCCTATTATTGCTCCTGAGATCTTGAAGGATATCTTTAATTTGGTGGAAAATGAAAGGCAACACTGGTGCCCTCCCTATGACACTGTTATATATAAAAAGATGTTCAAAAAGGTTGGTCTGATCGTATTTAACCTTTGATCTCTTGAATTTTTTTTTTCTGAACTTTGATTGAAATGATAATAACAGGAGTCTCTTCCAAAGTATGATATGGCGTCTTTCTAAACCCTAGGTTCTTTATATAAAATTTCCCATCACATACCTTGATATAAAGACTATAAACGATGTAAATATCACATTCAAGAATCAAGTATTATTATTATTATTATTATTATTATTATTATTATTATTATTATTATTATTATTATTATTATTATTATTATTATTATTATTATTATCATTATTATTATTATTATTATTATCATTGTTATTGTTATTGATAATGTTAATGTTAATGTTATTGTTATTGTTATTGTTGTTGTTATTATTATTATTATTATTATTATTATTATTATTATTATTATTATTATTATTATTATTATTATTTTTATACATATTTTTTCCTCTACTATAGGAGGTAAAATATTTGGAGTTTCTGAAATCCGTGATTAAATTGTAATATTTAATGATTAAGTGGTCTACACTGAGGATAGAAATAAATGTCATTGCTAGTCACTGCTCGATTGTGGACAAGCAAAAATTCAAAGTAGAAAAGCGCAGTGGAGACCTTTGTATACATGAGGCGTCAAAAGAATTTCCAGTTTTCTTTGTTTAAACCGTCTGCGGCTTAGTTCACTAGTCTGCGGACTTTTGATATGCAAGTCCCAGGTTCGAATTCCAATGTAGAAGGTAAAATATTTGATATTATTGGCTTGCGTGATTTCATTACGATGTTCTAATAATAATAATAATAATAATAATAATAATAATAATAATAATAATAATAATAATAATAATAATAATAATAATAATAATAATAATAATAATAATAATAATAATAAATTCCTTAATGCTAATAACGAAAAAGAGAGTTTATTCGGCCATATAATTTTTTTTTTTTTTTATTTATTCAGATAACTGTACATGGGGACATGTGCACATGGGCACTCCCAGTCATATTGCAGTTGATAACATTACAATCTATGTGGTTATGTATAAATAACATACTAATAGAATTTGCAATTAATTTAAAATATCATAGCAAGTAATTAATAATAAAATATAGTGTAATAATTGAAGAGTACTTGAAGAGTAATCATTGTGACAATATTTTCAATAGCCCTTGTTGAGTGCTATCATTTAAATTCATTTTTACTTTTCAACAGTACTACTGCAGACAATTTGAAGCAGATATAGAATAACAATTTTCAGGTTAGAATAATAAGTAGGTACATACATATATATATACACACACATACATACACACACATATATATATATATATATATATATATATATATATATATATATATATATATATATATATATATATATATATGCATGCATTAATTAGATGAGCAATAGAAACACCACTGGGGCTTCATAGCCATACATATCAAGGAGAGAGAGAGAGAGAGAGAGAGAGAGAGAGAGAGAGAGAGAGAGAGAGAGAGAGAGAGAGAGAGAGAGAGAGAGAGAGAGAGAGAGAGAGAGAGTTTGTGGTATTCATTTCAGCAAAAGGAGTTATTCGTCCTTACTACAGATAAAGACACATCCATGCATACTCATACACATCATTGTCATCTGAGGGTAACACAGCAGAGGAAAGTGCATGTACTTAATTGCATATACGTACACATATAAACCTGAACATACATACATACATACACATAAACACAGTGCCATATAATGGAGGATAAATTTGGAAGGAAAAGAAAGAGAAAGACTGAAAGCCTTTCCCCTTCTCCACCCTTCAAATTATGTACGTGAGAGAGAATTACGTCAATTAATCCATTATCACTATTATCACAACCATTGCTACCACCATCATGATTATTATTATCATCATTATTATTATTATGCTTCCTTCAGTTTTACTTGCATGCTCTAATCCCGCTGAATACGTCAACTCTGTCTTAAGTCGCTTATTTACCTTAAGTTCACACTGAGAAGAGATAAAATTTGGCTTATAAGGTCTATTTCCAACTTAGAAATCTATTATTTCACATAAGAGGTCCTCTCTGTATAGTAACTGTCAGTAATTGGAAAAGAAAATGCGACTATTTAGTGTTGATAATTGATTTCGAGAGAGGTAAAACCAAGAACAGTAAAGTGAGCATCCAGCAGTAAGCCCCTCTTGTGTGTTATGCTGAAAGAATTTTCCTTAGAAATACAATACTTTTGTAATATCACTTGCTTAGGAGCTCAAAAGCGCTTATGAGAAGGTTCTTCGGGGATGGAAATTAAAGAGGGAAAAAACTGAACATCAGAAATTCCGAAGTTTGATAATTAATTAAGAGAACTTAGGATAATGCCTGGAATTAATTTTTAGCCAATGGTGCACCAAGTGTCAAAGTCCTGAGGGTTTACGAGTTCTCTTCTACCTTATGGTGAGGAAGTCTAGTCAAACTTAGTTCATCGAGCGCTTCGTCCTTTGCAAAAGTTCCGTTTTGATGTTATTAATATACAGCGAGTTGGATGCCTTACTTCCCCCGAACAGGTTGCCAGGAGTTTTATAGCCTTAGTCCCGTCTATCTTAAGGTGGCCAATCAGGGATTCTTTGTGTGTATGTGCAAATGTGCATGTACGCGTGTGTGAGTGAGTGTGAACATGTACGTGTGTGTGAGTGAGTGTGAACATGTACGTGTGTGCATGTGTGTATTTGTGTGTATTTTTTATGCCATAATATGGTCATTTGTGTGTGCTTAATATTTCTCAGCTAATTAGTACAGTTATAAAAACTTTCCTCTTCATATGGATTTTTATGGCCGGCAGCAGATGAGTCTCTGTGGCGACACATCGCCCCGTCAGTGCGTGGCGGGGATATAGCTTCACATAGGTTTCCATTGTTTAAATGCGAAGCCGCACACACGAGCTTCTGGGAAGAGAGGCTGTGGTGGGCTGTCACTGATCCCCGCCACAGCGTGGCGTGGCTTTGTGTCGACGACCCGAGCACATGAATGACTGTGGCTGAGCGACAGGCACGTGGCTTCACTGACATCTGACAGTCTGCCTGGCAGTCAAATTCCAAATGTTTATGAAGCAACAAGTCAAATTTTTCTCTTTGCCACACTGACCATGTCTACCATAGATATAGATCGTTTTATTAACGAAATTGAAGGCCAACCTGCAGCATTATGGGACATACGCTGCAATGACTACAGTAATAAAATATCAAAAGCTAAGGCATGGGAGGAGATGTGTGACATCATGTCAGGTTTCAGAAACTAGGATTCTGCAGGAAAAACATATCAGGTGTGTTTCTTTATTATAGTTATAATAAACTCCATATGCTACTCCGCTACATGTATGCAGTGAACACCATAAATTACCATGCATCTCGAAACATATCTTACACAATAATAATAATAATAATAATAATAAGACTTTATTTCCAACGTACATTGGGTATTCAAATAAGATGCATATATATTCCAGATAGACATCTGTGGTGTACGATATAGACATACTAAAACAAACAAATCATAAAGATGGGTGTACTATTAAAATTTACAAGTAAAATCTTCCTTTAAGAGTAACTTCTTAAGATTATATTTAAAAGTATACACTGAAGGATATAACTATTTTGGATAAGAAATTAAAAATATGTCCTATTAGGCTAACTATGTACAGTAAACTTGTCACTATAGCTTGCACTTGTCACTTTATCTTTGTCACTATAAACTGGATAATTTATGTGTTTTTTTTTTTTACTGCTGTACTGGTGTTGATACTGTAAACGGTGGTCATATATCTCTCTCAGCATATCTATATGTGTGTAATATTAGTTTATTGCTTACAGTTTATTACTACACTTTGCGTCATATCAGTCTTGCTTGCCAGTCCAATGTTAACTGGAACTGAGGCCATGCGGAGCGGGGCACAGTGGAGTGGCTCTGCCCATACACATGGACGTCTCTATGGTCTGGCTCAGTCAACACACAAACGCTTAAACACTCTTCAATGTGGACGCCACAGCGTCGCGGACACAAAGTCGCTCGTCTGCTCTAGACCTAAAATTCTAATGTTTTGTACACCAGATGAAACAAAAATTCAATAATAATAATAATAATAATAATAATAATAATAATAATAATAATAATAATAATAATAATAATAATAATAATAATAATAATAATAATAATAATGATAATAATAATAATAATAATACTAATAATAATTATAACACTCTAGTTGCTCCACAGTGCAGTACAACTGGAGCTGAATCAGT
>JAXCGZ010011500.1:92500-102500 GCA_037179515.1 Halocaridina rubra
TCATGAATAGAGAGCCATGACTGATATCACAAAACACTATTCAGGTATTTATTATCTCTGGTGTAGTTGAAAATATTTTCTAAGGGATTAAGACCATTTTGTAGCTTAATAACATAATTACACGTACCAAAAGAAGCTATAAATGCCACTCTGAATATAGCGAAAATGTAAAGTGGTGAAGTAATGAATAGCTTGATCAAAATGCAGGAAGGCAATGAAATATCAAAATAGCTAAGTGTGTAAAACTGCATAAGTTAATGCCTTTCATTAAAAACAGTAATATTTTCATTGGAAATATGTCAGGTGAAGAAAATGTAATACAAGATTACTGAATATCAAAGTAAATCATTTACTCATTGTGAAGAGGAGAGCGCTGAATATCATAAAAAAAACTAGTTTGTACCGGATAAGTTGAAAAGCCCATATCCCTTTTTAATATTACAGAGCCTGAAAATAAACTGAACAAGATTCTATTCATCATTTCAGGGAAATTAAGGTAACTGTAATGAGGACACGGAAAATTGACACTGAATTAAGCCGAGAATATATTACAACTGCCAGACAACAGCTATTCAGAATCAAGCAAAGCAGCAATTCTTCATCTTTTATATATATATATATATATATATATATATATATATATATATATATATATATATATATATATATATATATATATATATATATATATATATATATACTATTGTGAAGCCTAAGAATGTTAAAGGGTGTTAATAAAGGACCGAAATATCTACAAAAATATTTATTAAAGAAGCACACGACCATATTTACAGATACACGTATATTTACAAACACACTAATACAGTAAAAAGCAATGAGTGTGAGTGAGCAAAACACTAATAGGGTGTACATTAAAGAATATGTCATTTATACATGGCAAGAAATCTTGTTTGTCTTCTTTAAATTATTACCAGGACGAAAACCATAGCAGCACCACCGACGCGTCAACATCACATCGCAAAACATAAATATCGTTATTGCGTTAAACTCTCTCTCTCTGCAAAGAAGCATGCCACCCAAACCATGAAAGCCTTATGCGGTAAATCAGTGATAATGTGGTAAGTAACCACAGATATACAGTTGATATATTGAACAACGAAATTTTCACTAGGCAGTAAATGAGAGGATTCTGATGCAATCATTAATGAAATATACATATAGTCTTTCATAAGAATCTGGTCAAAAGTTGTAGCTATTGTACCTCTGGATTAAATAGGCCACTGTCTAGCATTATTCCAATGCCTGAATGCTCTGAAGCCCATAGGTTGGACACGTTACCAATAAGCATAATGATTCCTGGTAAATTTTCTTAACACCAGTCCAACTATATTACACATAAAATCTACTTTGCACACATTAACACAAGTCCTCCAAGATTAAAACAAATTACTGTGATACACGTCAATCAGAGTTAAGGAAGTTACTTCCCATCAGAACGTCATTGATAAAGAGGCTTCACACACGTCCTCTGATACACATCTCATCAGACCTACTAAAGTAACATCTAAAAATTTTGCCATAAGTTTTCCTCATTTGAACCTGTATCGAAAAATCTTCTTAATCTGTCAATCACGAATTTGCTGTGATACCTGTTCATACAGTGGTTTTAAGTGTGTATCTTTAGAGAAATTGCATCATCTTTCTCAGTTATTGGATGAAGCCTATCACACATTACATTAATTACACATGCTAAATAATTTTGAGATATGAGATGTACAAGGCATGAAAGGATGATATGGGCGCCTGTATTTTCTCCTTCTTAAAGATATTATGGTCTTTGGTTTTGTGTTTCTTAATTCTATGTCTCAGATGTCTTATATGTGTGTAAGTAATGCTAGTGTTTAATATGTTTATATTGCCAAACGATAAAAGAGTCACTCCCATAATTTATAGATAAATTGTCTGAGAGAGTGCGAGCCGCTGCTGTCTTGGTATATATGTTGGAACTCATGAGTGGTTATATTGTTGTTATGGGCCTTTTTGACTATACACTGAAGAATGAAAAACTGATGAGGCATTGCATAATATGTAGTCTTTTGAGACATATATATTTGTACAATAGGCCTTTGTGGCTTGAAAGTTAAAATTTCCAATTTGTGGATAATTTTGCTTTTTTACTGATAAACAGATCTTGAAGCGTTTTGCTGGTAAAAACCATCCGTAATCAAAATACCATTCGTAGCATATAATGAGATCTTTTCTTGTACAAGATAAAAGATGTTAGTGAAAAGACTGGGATAGATATCACCGACTCATCAGTATGTTTCTCCATTTATGTTGTCTTTTGTAAGCTTTCGTAAGTGCCTGTTTTTGAAATTTAGGCTGATGAATATAATCATTCTGACTTTATAAAAGGGGACATCACACGTGAGTAGCCAAAGAACCATTTAATAATTGGGTTCCAGGTGCATAATAATGATTTGGAAGAACATTAGTTCCTAATCTTGGTCTCCCTGTAGGAGTATGACCTTTAGCTATGCTTGTTCTAGAATTGATGTGAAATGACAAAGGTAAAGATCCACACGAGGACTTGAAGCTTGGATTTATGATGCCATCACTGAAAACTTGTGAAAGCCGCTGATTTTCTTCTTCATCTTGGTCGTGCAGACCATAGTCTTCATAGCCGGGATAGAGGGCATAGTGACTAGCTGCTAAGATATCTTGCGATGATTGAAGTCCCCCATACTCATGGCCAGCTCCAAGAGATTTTCTAATGCCACTACTAGTCCTAATAAATCCTTCTGAAGGAGAAGGCGTCTGTTGATTTTGCAGGTTTTGCATCAAGGTAGCATGATCAGAATAATTGTTGAAGCAATAGTTCTCACTCTTTTCCCTCACATGGCCATTCTGGAAATCAAGGATTTTATTATTTGGAAACCTATTTACACTAGAATATATTAATTAGCTTCTTAATATCTTTCAAGTAGATTAGTAATATATCCAAATAAAATCAGATGTATGAATACCGATTATGAAACAACTTAAGAATTAGCACTTAAAACCATAAACTTAAGTTATTTACCGTTCTCACAGGAATGGCTGTATAAGTATCTGGATAAATGTGAGCCTTAGAAGATGAAATATGAGTTGGAGCCAAAAAATGATTAGATCCACTTTTCCAGCATTCAAGTTCAGCTTCTTTACTAATGATGCTAGGTCCTTTTCTATGACTTACATCCGTCTGATGAGAAATTCACAACGTAAATGATAAGATTTATTGACAATAAGTATTGTCTGCGTATATTTATCAGATATTCACAGGTATCAAAGCGACATTGTACCTATCGTTTATAGTTCAGGGAGTTGTGATGTAATTTCAAATGTGTATCACATATAATATGCATATAATATTTTATTATGACATTAGTAATACACAGTTTATATGTACCTTTCAGTTAACAAGCATACAAATAATGTTTTACTCTATACCTTTGTGGTGGACTCGGTAGACGTGGAATTTTGATCATTCATCTGAAAGGACACGGCTTTTTCAGGCAAAACAAGTTTCTTGGCTTCTACAAAAAGAAAACGGAATATGGTTAATCTTCATACTAATGACGTGTGGCATCAGGAATATATATATATTTTCGGATGCTGGCTAAACACTATCAAAACCAATAGATGATAAGCAATAGAATTAGCAACGATATATATATATATATAGATATATATATATATATATATATATATATATATATATATATATATATATATATATATATATATATATATATATATATATATATATATATATATATATATATATATATATATATATATATATATATATATATATATATATATATATATATATATATATATATATATATATATATATATATATATATATATATATATATATATATATATATATATATATATATATATATATATATATATATATATATATATATATATATATATATTAAACATTAAGAATTAAAACCTTTAATGTTTCAAAGAAATAAATCCAATTAGCGGAATTGATGCATTTCTTATAAACTGGAAGTTATTACATTTTTATATATTATATAAAAGGCTGCATGAAGAAGCAGCAGTGTGAAAAACACATTTTGTCAGATATCTAAGTCACCAGTGGAAGTTATCAGTTCTGCAACTTCCTCGATTTACTAGAACATTACACGTTTCCTGCAACTCTGAACTACATCTCATTCGAGAGTTGTTAGAGCCATCAGCAATTTGGATTGCGAATTACAAGTGGTCATTTTTCTTATCTAAATAGCTTACCTCTCTGTTGTACTGCAGACTTTTTGGCACATATAATGACGACTGTCAGCACTAGTATTATGAAAAGAATTCCTCCAGTGACTCCTCCAATCATTATTATTAATGAAAGCTTTCCTAAGAAATATGGAAATAAAAAGTGGATTAATATCATAGTATTTCCATATTGTTAAAAATCATATATATGTTTTGTAGTGAAACTACAACTTTTTATGCTATTACATATGTACAGATATTAATAAATTAATAAGAATAACTAATTTCGCTAAAATGTTCTCGGTGTATCTACGACACTGCATTACTTGCAAAGTGATAGACTTCATGAGATTATTAGATCTTAGTCTTTTTATTAAAAATAATCTCCAAGAATTCTGAGATTTAGATTAAATAAAGATGGCAGATTTTAATAGGCGAACATCACTCACTTGCTTTGTTCAGTATGATTTCGAAGAAATCTGAGCCATAGTCATTGTGAGCTGAAAAGTTGTAAGGTCCAAAATCACTCGCTTGAGCTTCGCGAACAAATAATGTGTGACGTATACCACTGGTTGTCACCCGATGTTTTACTTTATATTTCTCGTTCTCTGTGAAAGATTAAAAGTGGTTAGAGTTGTCTATAACTGCATATTGTCACATGATGTCAAAGCCAACTGTGAAGTGAATGTGAGTCCAGTATATCTGAATAGTGCAGATTATACTATGAAGGAGTTTATTTGGGCTTGCCTGAAATACACTGTAAACTACTGCAAATACACTAAATGAAATTGCACTTTTCATAACATAAAGCTATGGATTATTTTTTTAATTCAGTTATTCTTCTTTCCTGTATCTGCTTCATCCTACAAACAGTGTTTGCTGTTTGCTAAGTTATGAACAAATCAATAAGTACTTTATTATAGAAGCTGAAATTTAAGTTGCATCAAGATTTCTATAGAGCTAACTGCGTCAACTCGAGTGTATGAGCATGGTGAGTAAAATAAACCTTAAAAAAAAAAAAGAATTTCATCATTTGTATTAGCTTTCTTGTTGAGTTTACGCCTAGGACTGCTCTATAAATACCACTGAGGCAGCCATTATTAATAATTTAGCTGTGATTTACATAATAATAATAATAATAATAATAATAATAATAATAATAATAATAATAATAATAATAATAATAATAGTAATAATAATAATAATAATAATAATAACAACAACAACAACAACAATAATAATAATAATAATAATAATAATAATAATAATAATAATAATAATAATAATAATAATAATAATAATAATAATAATAATAATAATAATAATAATATTTATATTGTTCTCTCCAATGTACAATTATATGAATAAGTACGAATGATTATGCTAAGTGATATGAAAATGCCTGGTTTTCTAACATTGACTCTAGTAATGTAATGCATTATTGAAAAATTATGATGCCAACATTACATTAACTAATCCTTGCTTAATCAAGAGAAAAAAAGAGAAAAATCTGAGTTATTTCTGTCACTGAAAACACTAACCTAAATTTATTTCTTTGCCATGCTTAGTCCAAATGACCTTGGTTGTCTGAGCAGATGTATCTGCGACATTACATTCAATTTTAACCGTGTCTCCTTCTTTCCCCAGTTGCTCCTTGTCGCATTCTATTCGAGGAGGAACCTGACAGATTAAAACAACTTCATTACATTAACCAAAACTTGGTGCTTTTCAATATATATTACTGTACATTGCATACTGTACATTACGATATCACAGTGAGAAATATCCATATTGAGAAATATCCCATGATTTTTGAAAAATGAAGAATTTCAATGTAAATCTTAGTTCAAGATTGAGTCACTGATGCTCTTTCATTAACTTCTCTGACATGTGTGAAAAGTAGCTGATTCTAGACCTCAAAGTGGATATTCTTTATTAGAAAACTTAGGGAGGGGGATAGAAAACTTTCCCCGTGTTCTACTGCGTATCGTAAAAGGTTGCTAAAAGGGGCTGAGCGAGGGGACTGGGAATCCCCACTTCTGTATTTTATTCCCGCAAAGAGTCAAGGTATATTGCTGTATGGCTTTTGTGTAGATAGATACTCTAAATATAGAAAGGTAGTCTATAATATTATTTACGTATATTTCATCTGTCCAAGGAATGTTTTACAGTTTTCCAGTCTTAGTTTCTAGTATTCATTAAACTGTTGTTATAAAACACACAGAGATTGGATTTATTATTCCCGTTGTCTGGAATGCAGTTTGTTACCTTGAGAAAGACTCCCACGGGTGCCGATATTTCAGGAAAACCTTCGACCTTGGCCAAACAGAGATATCGTCCAACTGTGTCTTGGGTAACTTCTAGACTGAGTTGTGGACCTTTCCCTACTACAGTTTGGGTCTTCTGCTTTATCCATAAGATCGTTGGGGTTGGACTGGAGTCTACTTCGCAAAGTAATGTCACTTCTTCGCCCAAGTCAGCATACTGGTCGTTTAGAGGCGCAGCGAAGGACGGAGCATCTGCAGAGAAAAAGTATTATTTCTACTTCGAGTCGTAATAAAAAGGACTATGTTATTGGGGAAAAAAAACTGACGATAGGTGCAAGTTTATTTATATCAGGTACTGCTAGAGTTGTTGCAGTAATAACTCAGTCACTATTGGAGATATGATGGTGTGTGTTGTATTGGCAATAAAGGAAAAAATATATAGTTATTTCTTATTTGTCAAATGCATAAAGCAAACAAAGTTGATATTGAACTTCAAGAAACAATAACATCACTATTTAGTAGATTTGCCTTTCAGCATTTTCACCTTCTCTTTTAGGGAAGAGAGAGAGAGAGAGAGAGAGAGAGAGAGAGAGAGAGAGAGAGAGAGAGAGAGAGAGAGAGAGAGAGAGAGAGAGAGAGAGAGACTTCTTTAACATGTATAAATTCAAATATATTAAAGGTAGTCTTTAATAGCATACTACAAAAGGAATCTTAAAGGAAACTTATTTAAGAAAGAATACTAGACAAAGAGAATTATAGTCAACAAGAGTTTAGCAAATGAATACAAATGTATTGACAAACACCATATTGAATTTTTTTTTTATAATCTTGTATCCTATTTTTTCCAACATATTTTTAACATGTCAACCATAATATCAATCTAGTTATATCAGGCTTTGCCGAAGGGTTGCGTTTGGTTATTGACCAATAGATAGATAGATAGATAGATAGATAGATATATAGATAGATAGATAGATAGATGAGATAGATAGATAGATGAGAGAGAGAGAGAGAGAGAGAGAGAGAGAGAGAGAGAGAGAGAGAGAGAGAGAGAGAGAGAGAGAGAGAGAGAGAGAGAGAGAGAGAGAGAGAGAATTGGAGAAGGCGTACAGAGCGACTAGACTATTAAATAAGAAAATATGGAGACTGGGAAGAAATACACAAAACGGGTAGACAAAGAGAATATATGACATAAAAGAGAGGACATTATAAATAAAAAGACAGAAAAGGGTGTACAGAGACGGTATCAGAAAAAAGTTAAAGGTAGACTCATAGGACAGCGGAAAAAAAAAATACGAACATTCACAAAGAAAAAAAGGGTGAGTAGTATTTCTACAAAGCAGATAGGGAGGATATAAGAAAAAAAAAATTGTAAACTAGAGCAAAAAAAAGGAGACAGGTAAATGAAAAAGATATTTCTATTCTCCTCATGGATGGTTCATTATTATGCATAAGTTTTTTTTTTTTATGTAAAATTCCTGAAAATCTTAACTTATTCCTTTGTCATTTATTGATTGCATGGCTCTTGCGTTTTTTTATTCTTTATTGCTATCTATACATTTTTTATAATACAGCGGTTTCTGATACTTTGTCGGAGTATAATTATTTCTTTGTTCCTAGAATAGATTAATTTTTGAACAGTCTCAAATGTCTCCAGTGTAATTGATTGAGTTCTTCCAAATGCAAATGAGCATATTAATATAGGTATCATTCTAATATTATAAAAAAATAGTTATAGTGAATGTATATCTAAGCTAAAGATCACACACACATACACACACACACACACACACACACACGCACACACACATGCATTCATATATACATACACACACAAATACACACACACGCACACACACACTCATATATATATATATATATATATATATATATATATATATATATATATATATATATATATATATATATAGATCTTCATTTATAATCACAAGACACTCTTTTGAGGCTCAGAAACTCCACAGATTTTTCTTATATATTATTCTGCTCTGAAGCTTATTCTTTTCTTTTTCATTTTGGATTCGTTTTGGTCTTCATTTTTGTCTTAAAAGTACATCTGAATTTGATAAGTAATCTTATTCATATATGAGTCTTTCCTTTCTCTTCTTACATATCATATCAATGATATTTTGATTGTTTATGAATATTCACATCAAAGTTAATTGAATATCCCGAGAAATATCTATTATTTATTATGTAAGAATTCGTAATATATAGTTTGACGAATGAAGACATTCTATTTATTCATATATTTGATGTCAATCAAATAACTATAATATGGAGTGCATCTAACCTGTATCTGAGGACAGTTGAGAAAAAAATCTTGCCCACCCTTTTATCTCAAGAATTTTTTTCATTTTACTCTATTTTATGGTCAAATTTTTTTCATTGCTTGTTATAACACATATGTCGGTCACAATTGACTGAGAAGAACGTAGGTTATAATAATGTTAGTCTGGATCATTCGACTCACACGCGATAGACAAGAAAATGGAATAAATATATTGATAAAAAAAAAACTTTTCATAAAAATGAAGGTTAGATAAGTACTCGTATTATATATCTTCCAGCACGACCGACCTTTCTGTTGTTGTCTGAATTACATTGGGGCTCCCAAGATACTA
Organism: Halocaridina rubra; assembly: GCA_037179515.1. Lineage (NCBI taxonomy): Eukaryota > Metazoa > Arthropoda > Malacostraca > Decapoda > Atyidae > Halocaridina > Halocaridina rubra. The sequence continues at coordinate 101,652 of JAXCGZ010011500.1, forward strand.
TTAAGAATAAGAAAGGGACAATGTAAAGAAAAAATGGTAATGGGAGATGGATTAAAAAAAAAAAAAGAAGAGTGGAAAAAACTCAGATAACGTGTGAAGCACACACGCTTGGCACGCTTAACATTTTTTGTCGAGTGTCGTGAAGGATAGATTCTCTTTAGGCTATCTCTTCTAGACCATTTTTTTTTGTGTGCCTGTGATTGGTTTTTGCATTAGTTTAGCTTTATTTATGTTTTCTTTGAAGAATTTATCGATTGGTATAGTGAGACATAGCACGGTGAATTAAAATATGGAGGGGTATTTAAAAAGAGTATTGCTTTTTGTATTAACACAATATAGTTACATATTCCGTCTGTTTGTACGGTTTCTTTTTATCTATGTGTTTTATTCTTAATCTGTCAGCTAGGTCATTCTTAATCTGGTTAATTATGATTTATTCATTTTCTCTCGTCACCTAAGGTCTTTTGCTGCTCTAGGGTTGGGAATCGAAGTGAATGATGTTGGATGCTTGAATATTTCCTAAGACTTCTTCACTATTTCATTACCTATCCATCCATCCATATACCAAGGTCACATTCCCCCTTTCAAGGGGGGTGGCTGAGTCAAAGAAAATACTTTGGCTTTTTATGAAAAGTAAATACAGAGGTTGGAATTCCCAGTCCCCTCGCTCCGCTCCATTTAGTCGACTTTTACGACACGCAGGGGAATATTTCCTAAAATAAGTACTGCCACCGGAAATTTAATGGTATTCCGTATGTGCACATAATCTATATTGTTAATAACAATTAAAAAAATCTCTGTTGAGTATTTACTAGGAATATGCAGACATGATGAACTTGGAACTTGAAT
>JAXCGZ010011500.1:112500-115000 GCA_037179515.1 Halocaridina rubra
ACAGAGGTCCGCTTCCATAGGAATGACCTGAGATTTAAGATTCATCGAAAATTACTCATAAGATTAGGAGACAGGAATTGCCACATATGCTGGTAATATTAGTATATCATTTTGTTTTTATTAAATGATATTCGGAAGTCACTTATTTCTTTATAGTATTAAGAAGAATATGAAGGTAGGTCATTCGAAACCCAAACTGGCTCTTGCCTATTGCGTATATTATGAGCATATTGTAAAGTCAATTGTTACTTTATATGAAGGACTTTCATATTCCGATTTATTTACAGCATAGAAGCTATATTTCTCTAATTTTAGGTGATAATTAAAAATGGTTAATGACGCATGTTTTAACCATCTATCAAGAACGAAATTTTATAATACCTGGCATTACCTCCAAAGACAACATGATATTATATTACCTGATCAACATAGAAATTAATTTCATTTAGTATAAGGAACACGCAAAAGGCATCCATTTTTGCTGTAAGAGTTCATTATGTTAAAGACAATTTTCAACAAAATCAGATCCAAAAATGAAGACATTAAATTTAGAATACCTCGGGAGCAGGTCTTCCTCCTTCTGAGACGCACTCGAGTTGTATGTTAAGCCCGGCTGTAGTTGTAAGGAGAGGGCCTTGTAATATTGTTGGGGGCTCTGGGGGAGCGTATACTGTCAGTTTAGCAGACTGTGATCTCACGCCAGGGACGCCCTTCCATCCCGTCACTTGGCACTGGAATCGGGCGTCGTCCTCTAGGGTCACAGGACTTATTCTTAGACTGAAATCTCCTGTCGAAGAACAATGTAGCTTACATTCACTTCTCTATTTGTTTATTTTTTATACTTTATTTACTTGATGCATATCTGATCGATTATACATATGCTATATACATATTCATTGTATGCATAAATTACTATACTTGTACCATGTGTCTTCAACATAATATATCTCAACATGAAATATATATTGGCTAAGTCAGAAATTCAGACAATACGTTGTTCTATTGTTCTTATAATATATTACTGTCGGTAATCATTTTGGTGTTTGCTTAATATATCATCTATTGATTGATGTGTTCAATTTATAGCAAGAAAATACAGACAGTCATATTCAATTCTCCAAGATAGGGAAAAACTAAGAGACACATCATCTGAATTTCCTTACTAATGGATTAATTCTTTTTTCTCGAACCTATCACAATTTTCTATCGTTACCCATACCCAAGTCATATTAAATCTGTGCTGATGCCAACATGAAAGTTTAGAGGAAGATCAAGAAACAGAGAATCTCTCTTTAACCTGCTTTCTTTCTTAGAATGGCATTCCATGCTCCGGGAAGGCACCGGAGGTGTCTCTTATTACTCACCTCGAAATCTTATAAAACAAATATATATATATATATATATATATATATATATATATATATATATATATATATATATATATATATATATATATATATATATATATATATATATATATATATATATATATATATATACATATATATATATATATATATATATATATATATATATATATATATATATATATATATATATATATATATATATATATATATATATATATATATATATATATATATATATATATATGTATATATATATATATATATATATATATATATATATATATATATATATATATATATATATATATATATATATATATATATATATATATATATATATATATATATATATAAACATATACACACACATATGAATGAATAAAAAATGAGTCTAGAACTTCAAAGATTCACTTTCTCCGCTCGTTTTCCCTCATTACTGAGAACTAAATTGCATTAACACATATAAGGGTCACATGTAGGACTACAAGGAAAAACAAAAAGAGAAAGAAAGGCCATAATACTTTCTTCATCAGAAACAATAATTTCGCATCCTTTGAATGTAAGGACTTCCTTCTAATAACTAGTTTAAATTTATATTTGATATACAATCATGGATAAATGAAAACTTAAGAGATAATAAAGAAACTGAGAGATTTTTCTCGGTGTTATCTTCTTCGTAGGAACCAACCGTTCGTACTTCTCTGAGCGATGCAGTTCTCAATCTTTACCAGACCGAACGTATAAACTTTTCTCGCCTGACAGACCGACATAATATTAAACACATATAAAGGGACACGTGTAAGACTACAAGAGGAACAAGAAACTGAGTCACTTTCTTCTTCTTACCTTCTTCATCAGAACCGATCATTTCGTATCTCTGGAAGGCATAGAGTTCTCTCTCATTACCCAACCCGAACTCATCTCTAGTCCACTGAACCTCACCCACTCGGTTGACAATCCTACAAGGCAAAACAACCGTTGAATCAATCATGGCTGTTTGCGGAGTGGGTTGGCTGGCAAAACGTTGTTCAGGTAATGCGTTGCTTAATTCAAGAATCGTAAATAATGGTGCCAGAAGCGTCAGCAAACTGCTTACCGTCCATAACCGTCGCCAACGGTGCCAAAATATA
>JAXCGZ010011501.1:0-2500 GCA_037179515.1 Halocaridina rubra
ATACGTATTAAAATTCCCAGTATCATGATTTTATTGATAAAAAAACATATTTCTTAGCCTAAGAATAATAAAACAGTAAAAAATAGTAAAAAACATTAATACTAACAGTATTGCACCATGTAAAATACGATACCGGTATCAGCGTTTCGGACAAAGGCTCGCACCTACGTGAGATAGTTCATGGAATGCTATTGGCTGAAAGCGAGAGACGACAAATCACAGAATTGTTTTTCTGTATTTTCTGTATCATGGGGTCTGATTGGCTTTTTTATTGAAGTTTGGTTCTCCCACCATCTTCCATTGTCTCGCCTCACTCGTTCAGTCTAACTCACGTGTGCGCCTCTCACGTTGTGCTTATTAATACGTTTTGCTTGTGATTTTTTTACTCGCGTATTTTAACCTTTGCAATGCCTCCCAAGCATCCTTCATCTTCTAAGGCTTCTGGTAGTGAGCCTAAGCGGCAAAGGAAGATGTTAACCATTACAGATAAGGTGAAACTCTTAGATATGCTGAAAGAAGGAAAAAGGTTTACGAATGTCGGCCGCTATTTTGGCCTCAATGATAACAGCCGTAAAGCTGTTATTGGCTGAGGAATAATTTCCTATTGAGTCTACAAACGTCATTACCACCTCATTCACGGTAAGTTTACCTATCACGTACATATAAATTTATGTTGCATGCTGTTATTTATAAATTAAAGGGTGGTTTTTTAGCAGTGCAGGGAGGATTTATACAGTAAACGTAAAAATAATTGTAAAATACCTGTGTACATGAATATGTCATGTCATTACCACCTCATTCACAGTAAGTTTATCTATCACTTTCATATAAATTTATATTGCATGCTGTTATTTATGAAGTAAAGGGTGGTTTGTTAACAGTACAGGGAGGGTTTATACAGTTTATACAGTGTAAACGTAAAAATAAATTAAAATATCTACCGGGTATGTACATATAGGGTGATCCTACTTTGCGAAAATTCCTCTTCTCGCGCCGGGTCCCAGAACCGAACCTTCGCGATAAATGAAGGATCACTGTATATTATAATCCTGCAGAGAATTGGATATTCATTACACATCTTTTTTAATCCCTTCACATCTGACAGGTCATTACACTCTCCATCTCTGTTTCTCTTTACAGCCTGATAAAGGCTGTTTTATTTTATAATTTTTTGGTTTGTCCTGGTGTCATAATCATATTTAAAAAAAAAATAAAAATAATAGGTGTTCCTACTTCGCGGAAATTCACCTATTGCAGCTGGTCCCAGGACCGAACCCCCACGATAAACGAGGGGTTACTGTATATATATATATATATATATATATATATATATATATATATATATATATATATATATATATATATATATATATATATATATATATATATATATATATATATACAGGGGGTCCTTGATTTATGTCAGGGTACCATTCCCGAACGTGATGTAACCCAATTTTCAGCATGAGTTGGAATACCTGAATACAAACCTAGGTTCCCCAGTTATGCTGAAAATAAATAATCTAGGACAAAAATAGTAAAAGTACACTATACAGAGTAGCTTACCTTCACTCCTGTGGCTGGCTTGCATTATCAGCCCCTATAGTCAACGTAAGGGAACCTTCACTATATTTCAGCATTTGTCTTCAACACAAAATCGACATTTATCACATTACACATCAAATATATACAAAGAGTCTATATTGTGCACTACTGTATATACAAAGTATTTACAAATACTGTAGTGTAACCAACCCACGAACAAACCAACCTACGAACAAATTTTGACCCCAAATCACGAACAAAAACCAACTCACGAACACACATGTCGGCCAATCAACCACGTTTCCCACTCGCCTGGTCTCAGTTCTGCATTGGTGCCCGCACTGTGTAGTTCGTTCGTGATATGTTTGTAGTTCTTGCTTTATTTTCCATTGTTTTGCCTTAAAGATTGCCCTTATTATGGCTCCTAAGAAAGTTAAAAGCATTAGTGACAGTGGTGTCAAACACCCTAGATGCATAACAGTGGAAATGAAGAGAGAAATAAAGAGACTCTCCTTCCAAAAATTACTCCCCCCTCCTCCTCCTCCCCCACCACCATCCACGTATGCCAGCAACAATCATCCACAAAGGTAAATACAGTAATGTTTCTTACCCACAATATTTGTTTCTTACCTATTTGTTATTAGTGGGAGAACGAGATAACTTTTTCTAAGTGTTGGACTTTGCTATTTTATGCTAGGTATCAACTAGTGTATACTGTACACCTGATTATGTGCATATTTTGTGTTAGTAGAGTAGAATTAATTTTTATTATCAATGTAATTATCCTTTTACAGATAATATACATATAACTTGTATTATATTTCATGTTTATACTCACTAGAAACATTTAAAATTAATATTTATTGTAACTTGGAATGAATTAATTGAATTTACATGCTTTTCAATGGGGAAAATAAATCAAACCCAAGAACAGGTTTAAAGAATGGATTAAGTT
>JAXCGZ010011501.1:7500-75000 GCA_037179515.1 Halocaridina rubra
AGGGTCCTTTGACTTGTAGATAAGCCTGGGCTTTAACATGAAGCCCGCAGCATTCCCGCACATGATGAGGGTAACGCGATCTTTGTGCGCTTTAAATCCCGGGGCTTTAGCTTCGTCCTTGAAGAGAAAAGTGCGAGATGGCATTCTCTTCCAAAATAAGCCAGTCTCATCCATGTTGAAGACTTGCTCAGGAACATATTCCCCTTCGGCTTTAATTTTCTTGAAGTCGTTCGTGACGTAATTTTTTGTGGCAGCTGTATCTGCAGAGGCAGCTTTGCCATGCACTGAAACGCTTTTTAGGCCATAGCATTTTTGAAATTTGAAGAACTATCCCTTGCTAGCAACGAATGGTTGTATCCTCGATGGAGAATCGCTGGAGGGTCCTGGTTGTGGGTCATCGATATCTTCTTCTCTCTCCTCCTTTCCACTGTCGCCACTGTCGTCATCGGGTTCATTTGCAGCGAATGTCTCGTACAGCTTCTTCGCCTTTGTTTGTATGATATTGGTGTCTAAGCTGATGTTTTTCTTTCTGCAATCAGCAATCCACAGGGCCAAAGCAGCTTCCATCCGCACTACTGCCTTATTGCGGGATGTTACGACCCTCTTTGCTGATTTATCAAAAGAAATGTTTGTTGTTTTCCTGATCTTTGCCTCGTCCTTTTTGGTGTAGTGAACAGTAGATTCATTGAGGCCAAAATAGCGGCCGACATCCACGAACCTTTTTCCTTCTTTCAACATATCTAAGAGTTTCACTTTATCTACAATGGTTAACATTTTCCTTTGCCACTTAGGCTGACTACCAGAAGCCTTAGAAGGTGAAGGACGTTTGGGAGGCATTGCAAAGGTTAAATTACGTGTGAAAACACAATCACAAGCAAAACGTATTAATAAGCACAATGAGAACGGCGCACACGTGAGTTAGACTGAACGAGTGAGGCGGCACATTGGAAAATGGATGGAAAAGCAAACTGCAATGAAAAAGCCAATCAGACCCCATGATACAGAACATACAGAAAAACAATTCTGTGATTCGTCGTCTCCCGACCTTTCAGCCAATAGCATTCCATGAACTATCTCACGTAGGTAGAGCCTTTTCGTTTTCTGAAACGCTGATAGCGGTATCGTATATTACATGGTGCAATACTGTTAGTACTTTATGTTTTTTATTATTTTTTACTGTTTTATAATTCTTAGGCTAGAAAATACTTGTTTTATCAATTAAATAATGAAAATTTTAATATTCACTAGGTCACGTAGGCGAGAGCCTTTGCGTTTTCCGAAACGTGATACCGGTATCGTATTTTTCATGGTGCAATACTGTTAGTACTGTATTTATGTTTTTTTTACTATTTTTTACTGTTTTATAATTCTTAGGCTAGGAAATATTTGTTTCATCAATAAAATAATGAAAATTTTAATATTCACTAGGTCACGTAGGTAAGAGCCTTTGCATTTTCCGACACACTGATATCGGTATCGTATTTTACGTGGTGCAATACTGTTAGTATTTATGTTTTTTACTATTTTTTACTGTTTTATTATTCTTAGGCTAAGAAATACGTTTTTTTATCAATAAAATCATGAAACTACTGGAAATATAAATATATATGCTAGCTCACGTAGGTGCAACCCCAATACATTGTACGCTATCGGACACTATTTCGCATGATGCAATACTGTGAGTTATACTGTACGTACGTATATCTAAATTTATGTTTTTTACTATTTTTTACTGTTTTATTATTCGAAGGCTGGGAAATAATTTTTTTTATCAGTTAAATAATGAAATTTGTTTTTTCAATAAAATAATGAAAATACAGAAAATTTTTATTTTGTCAATATTTTAATATTTTTGCTTATACCCTAAAAATAAAATAATAATTTGCCCCCCCAAAAACCGCGATGCAGTGAAAACGCGAATCAAGAAACCCGATACAGCGTGGGATCACTATATATATATATATATATATATATATATATATATATATATATATATATATATATATATATATATATATATATATATATATATATATATATATATTATATATATATATATATATATAAAATTTAATAACTTACCCATCTTACAGGTGTCCAGATCAGCAAAACCATTTTTTTTCCATTAAACTTTTCCTGAACTCAGACATGTAACTTACATCACTCCATGAATTTTTCAAATGCATTTTATCTCCAGTAAGGCATTTTCTTTTACTCACCAATATAATTACTTCAACCCTCACCACCATGCAATGTTGATGCAATAATTCCCACATAAAATCCAGTCTTGGTGTGTCTGAATTAAAAACTTAACTCACACAGGCCTGCCTTAATGTGTGTTAATGTTTTGCCTACCTCACCTTACTGTGTACTTCCAGTGCCTTTTCTCCTTTTCTTTCACTATGGTTCATATTTTTCCCCTAAGGTTCGTCTTCCTGCAATTGCTTAATGTTTAATTTACTCTCCAAATATATCATTGCTTTCATGCTGTATTTTTTCCACTTTCCCTTGACCATATTTAACTTGTAGCTTTCTCATTTAGGACCATTCGATGTTGTCTTCCTTCATATACGGTTCTTTTTCTATGCCTACATCATCTTCAAATATTCTTGGATATTCGTTACACATCTCTTACTATCCTTTCACATCTGACAAATCACAACACTTTCTGTCTCTATTTTTCTTTACTTTTTTCTTCATGCCCAGGCCCGATGAGGGCAGATTTATTTATATTTTTGTCAGTCCTTGTGTTTCAATCATAAAATAAATAAATTCTAGTTCTGGAACATAGCTATCACTTTTAACATTCAATATATTACTGTATTTATAGTTTAAATATCCATCATATACACATGTGTAATGTACATACAGAAGTCCCTCTTCATACGCAGTTACATTGTTCTCCAACCCCCTTAATCTTTCAAAAACTCCTTTTGTTCAATTTCTTTGTAATGTTTAAATGTGCCTTTATGTACTTTCCACATCATAATGTATTTCCAACCTCCCCTATACTCTACGAAATATAATGTGAAGTTTTTGTAAACCAGATGAATAACTGACCAGTTATTCACCATTCGTCATGTAATAAAAAACTGGGAGTACGATAAATATCAAGTGCACATGTTTATTGATTTCAAACAGGCATATGACAGAATACATTGATAGCCAATGTGGAGCATTAGGAGGGAAATGTGTATACTAGATACTCTTGCTTTAAAAATATAACACGCTCTATTAGATATAGAAAAATATCATCACCAGTAGAGATTAAAATAGGTTTGAAATAGTGATGTATACTATCACCACTCTTATTTGATATTATGATGGAAAAAATAGCAAGATCAATCACAAACAGGCTGGAGGGGATAAGATTAGAGAAGTGGCATTCAACTGCCTTGGTTATGCATATGAAATTGATATAATAACAGGATTTAAGAGAGACTGAAAGGATAAATATTTTTTGAGATGCTTCAATAAGAAAAGGGCAGAGCATAATTGAGGAAAAACACGAATATTGGAGATGGCTAGAAGAATGGAAATGTCAACACTGATGGACTGGAAAGTGAAGAGGTAGAGGCCTTCAGATACATGAGGATAACCATGGCAAAAGAGGGTAAAATGAATGAGGAAATTAATGGAAAAATTTAAGCCACTACAATTAAAAAGAAGATATGTCTCGGAGAAGACAAAACTTTGACTCTACAATGCAATCTTTAAACATCTTACTGTACAGCAGTGAATTATGGTCAGGAATTAAAGAAGAAAAAAGGTTGGAAGTCTTTTGACTAAAAGATAATAATAAGAATAACAGGACCAGTGTATGGCCATTAAACATGGAAATGGAGGAGGAGACCTAACTGGGAGTTGAGTAAACAGACAAAGTAGCTCCACAAAAGTCAGACTGTCTAGGATAACGAATCCATTGACAGTACAAATAACAAGAACGGAGGAGAGTAAAAAAGGGGGGTGAACCTAGGAGACTGGATGATCCTATCATAGTACAGTAGGGCCTGGAGTCATGGGTCAGCAAGTGGCCTCAAGATTAGTGGAGTGAAAGTAAATACTGTACAGTATGTAAAAACAACTAAGTTGGTATAGTGTGTTTTTAGGGATATTTATTGTTTGTCATTTGCGAATGCCATATGTTCCAACTGCATAAGATGTGTGTGTGAGTGTTTGGGGGAGTCGAGGGGGTTCAGTCATACTTTTTCCATGTCCTTAATTCATTATAAGACTCACGCTTAGGTAAAAAAATGTCTAATACAATTAAAAAAATGACTAAACCATCATAAACAACCCCATGATGTTGCAGTACAATAAATAGTTTCATATTTGAAAATCTTTATAGTCATTTAAAAAAAATAGTATAAATAATTAATGATGCTAATATAAAGAAAATAAAAAAAATATATATCAAGCATCACATCAATGTGCTTGATGGGCCATAGGTGGAAGTTAGAGGAAAAATATGATACTGCATCCTGTGAATATACGTACAATACATGCTGTATGCAATATTTTTGAAATTATTGAGCTTATAAATGATTTTAAGTATTTCAATATTTATTTTTATATGTGACTAATTTCACTATGTTTTTACGTTTTTCATATTTAATGCAACTGACGTAAAATGGCATAAACTGATGTTAATAGAATTTTACTTTTTCCTATTAACAAAAACCGCTGTAAAGCAAACAACGATGCAAGTCATAATAACGTAAAATGAGGTACTACTTACCTAATTGTGTTTACAGGAAAGAGCCCAAAGCTCGTATCTTCCCGTCTCCTGATTGGTTCCATTTTGTACTGAGTGATACTTATCATACCTGTCCTTAAAACTATGGATTGAGACAGCAATAACTACCTCCTCACTTTGCGAATTCCAATTATCAACTACTCTTACACTGAAAAAGTACTTCCTTACATCCTGCAAAGAACTTTTCTTACCAAGCTTCAAACTATGACCTCTAGTTCTAGTGCCAGCCATATCAAAATATCGATCCCTAGCTACTCTATCATAACCATGAAGGTATTTAAAGACTGTCACCATATCCCCCCTCAGTCTTCTAGCTTCGAGTGATGGTAAGTCTAATTCCCTCAGCCTCTCATCATAACTGAGATTACGTATTTCTGGCACCAGTTTCGTGGCATGTTTTTGAACTTTTTCAAGCTTAGCTACGTGCTTTTTCAAGTGCGGATTCCAAAAGGGGGCAGCATATTCAAGTCTTGGCCTCACATATACTACATAAATATTTTTGAACATTTCCTTGTCCATGTGCCTGAAGGCTACCCTTACATTTGATAAGAAAGCATATGCTGCCCTTACTATGCCATTTATATGCATTTCTGGAGACAAATCTGCCAGTATGTTTACTCCTAGATTTCTCTCATTTTCTGTCTCTTGAAGTTGTACTCCTGCCAGGGAGTAGTCAAGCTTGGGCCTTCTTGCAATTGTACCCATTCTCATTACCTTACATTTTGAAGTATTGAATTTCACTAGCCACTTTTCTGACCACTCATGGAAACTTCTTGGATCTGCCTGAAGTTCTCTGCCGTTGTTCTCGTTTCTTACTTTCTTCACAATCTTTGCATCATCTGCAAACATATTCATGAATGAATTTACAGACTCTGGTTGGTCATTTACATATACAAGGAACAAAAGTGGCCCTAAAACTGAACCCTGTGGAACTCCACTACTAACACTTCTCCATTCAGACACTTGAGTGTCTTACTCTAACCGTCTGTTCCCTTACTTCTAAGTAAGTTTTTATCCATTCCAAGACATTTCCACCTATTCTAGCCATTGCTTGCAGCTTTTTAATAAGTCTCCCGTGTGGGACAGTGTCAAATGCTTTCTGGAAGTCTAGGAATATGCAATCTGACCTGCCCTCTCTTTCCTGTATGATTCGGCTTACCTCATCATAATATTTATACAAGTTAAGTGACTTATGTGTGTGTGTGATTACCTAATTGTGATTACCTAATTGTGTTTACGGGAAAGAGCCCAAAGCTCGTATCTTCCCGTCTCCTGATCGGTTCCATTTTATACTTAGTGATACTTATCATACCTGTCCTTAAAACTATGGATTGAGATAGCATTAACTACCTCCTCGATTAGCCAATTCCAATTATCAACTACTCTTACACTGAAAAAGTATTTCCTTACATCCTGCAAAGAACTTTTCTTACCAAGCTTCAAACTATGACCTCTAGTTCTAGAGCCAGCCATATCAAAATATCGATCCCTATCCACTCTATCATAACCATGAAAGAATTTAAAGACTGTCACCATATCCCCCCCTCACTCTTCTAGCTTCGAGTGATGGTAAGCCTAATTCCCTCAGCCTCTCATCATAACTGAGATTGCGTATTTCTGGCACCAGTTTCGTGGCATGTCTTTTTATTATTATTACTATTATTATTATTATTATTATTATTATTATTATTATTATTATTATTATTATTATTATTACTATTATTGTTGTTGTTGGTGTTATTTTGTTGTCATCATCATCATTATTATAGTTATTATTATTATTATTATTATTATTATTATTATTATTATTATTATTATTATTATTATTATTATTATTATTATTATTATTATTGCTGTTGTTTCAGATCAGGCAACTGCTTGATACCACTATGACAAGACATATTCTAGCCATTGTTCAAAAATATTTATGCGCGTGCGCATGTAATTACTTAACTGCGGTTACGAAAAAGAGCCTTATGCTCGTAACACTCCTCCTAGTCGGTACCATTTTTATAGTCAATAATACTTACCATATTTTTCCTTAAGCTATGAATGCAGTTACCATTGCATACTCGCTTTGAATAATCTAGTCGTTAACTGTTTTACAAGAACAAAAAGTACATTCTTACATCCTGCAAACAAGTTTTCTTACAAAGATTCAAACTATGACCTATAGTTCTAGTGCCAGCCATATCGAAATATGGATCCCTCTCCACTCTATCAAAACCATGAGGGAATTTTAAAACCGTCACCATATCCCCCCCCCTCAGTGTTTTAGCTACAAGTGTTGGTAAGTCTAATTTCCTCAGCCTCTCTTAATAACTTAGATTGCGTATTTCTGGCACCGGTTTCGTAGCATGTTTTTAAACTCTTCCCAGAATATTTATATGCTAAAGTGTGCTTCAAAATCAAACTGTGGCTTCACTTGTATAAATATTTATGAATATTCTTTGTCCATAAATGTGCCTGAAGGCTACCCTTACAGTTGTTAAACGAATAAGTACCCAAAGAGAGTACAGGAATTAGTTATCTTTAGTTAAAGTACTTAGCATGATATCACATTTCCAAGCTAGGGTTGTTGACTTCCCTTTTGTGACAACTAACCTTAATATTCTCCTAATTTTGTAATAGAGGCATCTAAGTATGGCTTGAAAGAAGAGATCATAAATACAATAAAAACCCATTCTGAGAGCTGCTTTCTAAATAGATAAATCTTTCTTGAAGCATGCTTTTCTCTATTAATAAGGTGCCATTGAAGTGTGATTCCTACCTTTCAACTCAAGCTTTTACTGGGGATGAACTAACCCAATTAAACATATTATCATGTTATCCAATAATTCTGTGCTCTTATTATGCTCTTCTTATTACTGTACCTGCTTTGGTAGATTAGGGTAGGTTAGTTACCCCCTGTTAAAGGAGTAGATAAAGTAGGAATCACACTCCAGCAGCATTTAAAATTATAAGATTAATATTGCATTCTGCATGTCGGATTAAGTTTAATTCATACTTACAGGGACATAATTCGACTTATATCAGATGATCATGTAATAAACTGACTCTCCAGTAAGATTTCATATACCTATATCTTATGCTAACATTGGTAGTGTTTATGTTCTTCAAAAAAGTGCAGGACTACTAACCCACCAAATATACTACTTGGGACAAAAGCTCCCATTGTCAAAAAAAAAAGAAGAAGAAGAAATATTGCTAGTTTTCAAGGATGTGGTAAAACTGACTTTTCAAACTCTCAAAAATGACACTTTGCAAAATACTTCCACCATGCAATTGGGAGAGGGATTCTATAACATTTTTGCCAAAATAAAGCTCTTTAAATGTTCTATCCTTACATGGAATGACATGAAATATGGAAGATAATATAGATGGCACTCAAGCATTTTACGTTGAAGTGTGTCGCTGCTCAGGAGTATTAAATTGTTAGGTAGTGGAAAGGTGTCAAACTTCCAATTATTATTTGCTTAAAATATCTTAATCTTGGTCTCATGTTCGGGTATTTGTTACTTCTAAAAAGACTGATGTGAAACTGCAATAACCTGCAATTTTCCAGCAAATAAAATTAACGATGTTTAAATATTTGACTACTAACCAAGTCTCTACATACAAGAGCCATTTATTCCCTTATAAGAGGCGTAGCGAAGTCAAGCAAAATATCCTGACATTTTGTGGGAATAAAGCCCTCAGGAAGAGATTCCCAGTCCCCTCCCTCTGCCCCAATTAGTTGAGTTTTACGACATGCCGAGGAAAACAGGAAATATATTTACCCCCTCTATCAGAGGGAAATAATTACCAAGAAGTAGAATTACATTTCCATTGACATAATTTGCATAGCTGCTTACTGTATATCTATCTATATACATAAGCAATTTTTCCATTTATTACGGGAGTGGCTGAGTCAAGGCAAAGTAATCTGACTCTTTGGGAAGAGAAAATACAGAGCAAGGCATTCCCAATCCCCTCGCTCCGCCCCTTCTAGTCAACTCTTACGGAATACTGAGAAATAATTCTATCCCCCCTCTGCTCCCTGTATTTAAATAAATGGCTATAGTCATATTTCCATATTTTGTAAGAAATTCATTCTGATTTAAATCATGATTTTCTTACTCAATTTAAATCATAACCTTGAGACATAAAATATGACATATTCAACATACAAAAAATCTTGTTGCTCCCATGATTAATTAATACTTCCTAAAGCTTAACACAATTAAGTTTGCCCAATTTATACCACTCTATGCACACACATATGATTCAATAATTTCAGTAACTTGGAAATCACTATTTTCTAGGAAATGTTTTTTTATGGTATAAAACCAATATGGCTACGGTGAGTGTTTAATATCGCAACCCTGTTTTTAAGAAATAGCCATAAATTTCATTATATTAGGCCAGGTTAGGTTTGATTAGGCTAGTTAAGAAGTTAATCCCCATTTAAGAAACGAATTGAATAACTGAAGTTTTATTTATTTTTGGACAATATTTTGAAATTTAATATTTTCATTTTACTTATTGGAGGCAAGAAAGTACCCTTATGCCTATGCCAAGTAGATATTAGTCGGCAGTAACATAGTATTTAAAATAAATTAAATAAAAAGCTCGGTTTCATGTCACAATTAGTCCCCACTTCAATGGAGGTGGACATATATATGTAGCAGGTGGGAGGTTAAGGCCTGATGTCCTTCCTATTGGCCCGTGGTGGGCTCGAACCCACATCTGACACTTCCCGTCACACGCTCTCTTCCACTAACATATATATATATATATATATATATATATATATATATATATATATATATATATATATATATATATTTATATATATATATATATATATATATATATATATATATATATATATATATATATATATATATATATATATATATATATATATATATATATATATATATATATATATATATATTTATATATATATATATATATATATATATATATATATATATATATATATATATATATATATATATATATATATATATATATATATATATATATATATATATATATATATATATATATATATATATATATATATATATATATATATATATCCTGAAGTACTTAAAAACGACAGTGTATTGTATATGTATACGGACGGCACAAAACTATATAAACAGAAAATCACAAGACGTTGTGAAACTTATGTAAGAGGATATAGATTGTATGAAGCAATGGTCCGAGTAATGGCTGTAAGTTTCCATCCAAAGAAAATGAGAATTAGGACAAGCACAGTGGATAAAGGAGAGTATTATTCAGGGGAGAAAATATCTGAGGTGGAGCCAGAAAAGGATATAGGAGTCGTCATTGATAATAAACTTGGTTTCTCTAAACACATTACTGATAAAGTTAGTAAAGCAAATAAAATAAAATAAATATAAGCTGTAAGTTTTGTTTCCCTTTTAGACCTTCTGTGCTGTAGTTGGTAGCGCCTTGGCATAGTAATTATATGTTCTAGATTCAAGTCCCGGTCGGGGTAAAAATGATTCATGTTTTCACATTTGGTAATGTGCTTATTTGCATATATATATATATATATATATATATATATATATATATATATATATATATATATATATATATATATATATATATATATGAATCAATTTTACCCCGACCGGAACTTGAACCTAGGACATATAATATCTATGCCAAGGCGCTACCAACTACACTACAGAAGCGATAGCTTAGTGGAAGAGTGCGTGAGACGGGAAGTGTCAGATGTGGGTTAGTAATTATTTGTCCTAGGTTCAAGTCCCGGTAGGGGTAAAAATGATTCATGTTTTCACATATGGTAATGTGTTTCTATATATATATATATATATATATATATATATATATATATATATATATATATATATATATATATATATATATATATATATATATTACAAACAGTAGTAGAGGGGGTACTTGGAAAGTCATCAGGAAGGAAATCACCTAATAATAAAGAGTCATGGTGGTGGAATGAGGAGGTGCAAGAATGGGTGAAGAACAAGAAAGAAGCTAAGAAAAAGGCAGATTTATCATGCCTGGAGCAGGATAAAGAAGAGTACAAGCAGGCAAAGAAGGAGGCAAGGAGAGCAGTAGCAAAAGCAAAGGCAGAGAAATTGAATGAAGTCTATGAAGAGCTGGAAACACCAGAAGGAGATAAGAAAATATGGCGAATTGCCAAGGCCCGAGATGCTGCAACCAAGGACTTGACTCAAGTAAGACAAATAAAGGATAATCATGGAGTAGTTCTAGCAGAAAAGGATGACATAAAAAGCAGATGGGAAACTTATTTTGAAGGATTTCTAAATGAAGAGAACCCAAGAGCAGTATTTGAAAATGGACTTCCAAATGAAGCAGTTACAACAAGAGTGGCTAGAAGAGAGGTAGAGCGGGTAGTAAGGAGAATGAAAAATGGAAAGGCAGCAGGACCTGATAAGATGCCAGTGGAGGTATGGAAGAGTCTTGGAGAGGAAGGCATAGATATCTTGTGGGACTTGATGCAAAAGATCTTTAGTCAGGAAAAGATGCCAGAGGAGTGGAGAGGAAGCCTAATCATCCCAATCTATAAAGGGAAGGGAGACATTTAGGAGTGTGGAAACTATAGAGGTATAAAGTTGTTAAGTCATACTATGCAGATATGGGAGAAGATCATAGAGAGGAGACTCAGAGAGGTAACGACAATTGGAGATGAACAGTTTGGCTTTCATGCCTGGAAGAGGGACAGTGGATGCCATATTTGCCTTGAGACAAATGATGGAAAAGCATCGGGAGAAACAGAAAGGACTGCATATGGTCTCTATTGACCTGGAAAAGGCATATGATCGAGTACCACGTCAAGAGGTGTGGAGGTGTATTAGAGAAAAGAGAGTCCCCGAGAAATATGTAAGAATCATCCAAGATATGTATGAGAGGGCAGAGGCAAATGTTAAGAGCAGTGTGGGCTTGACGAAAATGTTGGTCTGCATCAAGGGTCTGCTTTGAATCCATATCTATTGGATCTGGTCTTAGATGTAGTAATCCAGGGTGTTAGAGATCAGTCTCCATGGTGTATGCTCTTTGCAGATGACATTGTACTGTGTAGCAACAGACGAGAGGTAGTGAAAGAGAGACTTGAGGAGTGGAGAAGAGTGATGGAGGATAGAGGACTGAAAATCAGCAGGAAGAAGACAGAGTACTTGAGGTTGAGAGATGATGAGGATGGGGAGGTCAATTTGCAGGGGGAGGTGTTGAAAAGAGTTGAAAAGTTCAAGTATTTGGGATCAACAGTAGCAGAGGATGGTGACCTAGAGTCAGAAATAACCCACAGAATACAAGCGGGATGGAAGAACTGGAAGAAAATGTCTGGGGGTGCTGTGCGACAGAAGAATAGGGATTAAGTTGAGGGGTAAAGTGCACAAGACAGTTGTGAGACCTGCGATGATGTATGGAGCAGAGACATGGGCAATAAAGAAGACACAAGTGAAAAAACTGGATGTGGCAGAGATGAGGATGTTGAGATGGATGTGTGGAGTGACAAGAAGTGATAAGATCAGAAACGAGGAAATTAGAGGTACCCCAAAAGTTAGAGAAATATCAGATAAGATACAAGAAAGTAGACTATGATGGTATAGTCATGTCGTTAGGAGGGATGAACAGTATGTTGGGAGGAGAGTGATGGAAATGGATATACAGGGTAGGAGGAGGAGGGGGAGACCGAAGCGTAGGTGGATGGATTGCATCAATGACGACCTGAGATCTAAAGGTTTGTTGGGGATGAGGTATGGGATAGAAACATGTGAAGAACACTGGCCGGAAACATCGACCCCACATAAAAGTGGGAAAAGATGTAGATGAAGAAGAAGAAGAAGTGGTCCCAACACTGACCCTTGTGGTACTCCACTTAGCACATTTCGCCGTCAGTTCTATGTCCGTTTACAATTACACACTGTATTCTACTTCCCAGAAAGGCCTCTATCCATCTCAGGCATTTGGATTCAACATTGTAACTTTTGGCTTTCTCCAATAATCTTTTATGAGGAACTTTCTCAAAAGCCTTCATTAGATCAAAATAAGTTACATCTACAGCATCTCCCTCCTCTAATGCTTGCGTCCACTTGTCAAGTATCTTTAGTACTTGAAGAACTGTTGACCGTCCCGGTAGAAATCCAAGTTTTTTTTACTGAAAAATTTATTTCTCTTCATGTGCCTCATGAGTTTTTCCCTAATTACTGATTCCATTAACTTACACACTATACTTGTGAGGGTAACTAGCCTATAATTTCATGGATTTTTACAATCTCCCTTTTTTAAATATCGCTGTTATATTCGCTACTCTCCAGTTTTCACGTAATTCAGCTCTCTCATAGGAATACTCAAAAATTAATTTTAATGGAGTTGCTAGGTCTTCACCTCCTTCCTTAAGTATCCTCGGATGTAGTCCATCTGGTCCCGGTGACTTATTTATCTTTAATTTTTTAATGGCCCCTACAAATTCAATTCTAAGGAACACCAACCCTTGTCTTATCGGAAATTTAGGAACACCCTCTTCTGGCTTCTCAGTATATACCTCACTGAAATATTTGGCCAATACCTCAGCCTTTTCCTTTTCTGTTTTTGTCTGTATATTGATATTGCTATTGTCATTAGATATCTGTAAATTTGGGATACCAAATTTTCTAATAATATAATCCTGCAGGTATTTCCAATATATTTTGGATTTTCTTTAACATTTCTTGCTATAGTCTATTCTCTTCTTTTTACTTCTCTCCTGGTCTCGCTTCCAACTTGATTGTTGAGCCTTTTATATGCCCTTTCCACTTCCTGGAATTCTCTGTCTCCAGTATTTCTATACATTCTCAAATGTTAAATGCGTGTCCATAGCCGTCTTTATTTTTTTTTATTTTATTTTTTTAATCTTAGTGCAAAGTTTTGATTCATTGGCAATTCATTATTTGTCCTTTTTCTCAATAATTATTTCTTTCATAATTTTGAATGGGACACATTCATTTATCACTTCCTCTAACTTGGATTTAAATTTCTGCCATATTTCCTTTATATCCCCTCCACCCAAATATTTCTCCCAGTGAATATTCAGTGTATGTTTTAGCTTTTCATAGTCTTCCTTTTCTTACAGGTAATGTTCTTACAATAAGTTTTGGGTTCCACATTAACATAATTAAAAGTTATCCAAGTATGATAGTTTCTTCCAGCTGGGCTCTCTACTTTGATATTCTCTACAATTTCTTCAGTATTAGAAAAGATCAGATCTAAAATGCTTCCTCTTGACTCCCCTCTATACCTTGTAATTTCTCTAATATGCTGGGTTAGGAAGCAATCCTGGACAGTTTCAATAAACCTAAACTCCGTACTATTTTTTCTCTCTTTTTCTTGCACAGTTTTCCCAGTTTATATTATGACCCCTACCCTCCTCTTTATTATGTACATTTTTTTTTTCAAATATTTCATACCCAACTATACTATATTCAGCCTACATTCTTTCATATCTGAAATGTTTTTGGTTTAACCTCCTGCAGTGAAATAATACATGGTTTATCTTCATATTCCTCCAGTCTCATTTTTAGTTCTCTCATCTTATCCTAGTCAAGCTTGTTTGTTCCCTCCTACTGTTTGTTCCTGTACCACCTTCTGTTTCTTTATTCTCTTCACAATCATTTTCTCTGGCAGGCCTTTCACCCTGTATATCCAGTTTCCCGAATGATCCTCCGGCTCCTTCCTTTTGTCTTCCGATATCAGAATTTTCATGTTCTCTCTGTGTGCTCTTGTAAGATCGCATTGAATTGTTATGTCTTTATACTCCCCATTACCTTTTAACTTTCTCGTTGCCGTAAGAATATCATGCTTAGCAGTCACAGTATGCAAACATACAAGTAGAGGCCTCGTTTTTTGGTGCATTTGCCTGGTATTTGCCCAGTCTTCTTATTTTCTTGATAGTACCTGGTAGTAGGTCTACTTCCAGTCTCTCGTTTAAATTTACCTCAAACCTTTTATCATCCTCTTGCCTCTTAAATCCTTCTCTCTCACTACTTTCTTGTACTCCATGGACAACTAAATTATGTCTTTGAACGACCTCCTCTCTCATTTCTCTCATTTTTTCTTCCTGATATTTCTTAATTTCTTCCCGTAGTTCTCTATCACTATCGCAGTTTTTCTCCGGATTCTCCAATTCATTCTTAAAATCCTGAGATTGTCCATTCTTAGCCGCATCTGCATAGCTCGCCCCAGCACATTGATCAGCGGCTGTGCCCTTAAGAGAAACAAGCTTTGCCGCCACACTGCTTAGCCTATTTTCGCAATCTTTTACAAACTTTCATTACTTTCTACAACTTCCTTTATGTCAGCAGACTTTGTTTCAACCATCCCTAACCTATTATCCATAGCCTTAATTGTGTTGTGTTCCTCCTTCACAAACTCAATAACTCCACCCAATTTGTTCTCTACAACATCCTGTCTATTCATCATTGCCTTATTTTTTCCCTCAAAGTTCTGTATGGCTTTGTGAATTAGCACACAACCCCTCTTGCAAAAGTGACAGTACCATGAAACTTGCTCACTTGACCTCTTCATATAATCATGCATCTCCTCGGGCATATTATCACATTTAATATGATACCATATTATACAAATATTACAAACTACTGCTTTATCTCCATTCTTCACCTTTACTTCACGCATACCAGAGTCATCATGGTCCATATTTCCGTTACTATCGCCTCCAGTAGCACCACTATACTCACTCTTTACACCTCTTTGTCTTGCAACTTATTTCCTTTTCTCCTCGTCATATTACCTTTACTTAAGCTCACCTTCCTATCCCAATATATATTAATATATAATGGTGGATTTTTTTTTATCTTTAATCACAAATATGGAGCAAAAATAATGTTTATATACATTTTTTTCTATCGTCAGAATAAGTATAATTAGGTAATTAACTTTATCAAACAAAATTTCGTCAACAAGTATCAGGGAAGTGCTCCCAATGGGGAAAAACGAAATAATGAAAGTTAAATACATGAATGAATGAGTAAATAAATAAAAAAATATATAAATTGATAAAGAAATAAACTAACAATAATAAAATCATGCAATTATCTTGTCCCTAGAAAATATTCCGTTTTTATGGATGGAATAGCTTAGGAAAATTTTACTTAAAAAAAAATGGATGAAACAATCTCTCTCTCTCTCTCTCTCTCTCTCTCTCTCTCTCTCTCTCTCTCTCTCTCTCTCTCTCTCTCTCTCTTTAGTAAGGTAATATTTAAAGTTAAGTCAAATAGATTGGAATTGGGTAGGCTCAATTCAAATCAAATAAAGAGCTGAGTGGCCTCTGCCTCCCATACTTCGCATTCTCATTCTCTCCTACTCTACATTTTATTCTTTCTCCTATAGAACAAAAATACCGCATCCATGTTCCCTTGCCTGTCATAAAAAATCGACTAAATGGGGCGATACAATTGGCCTGAGGAATCCCAAGCTTTCTGTTTTCTTCCTGCAAATGGGAGTTATGGTCCTTCTGCATAAATATATAATAAATGAATATAAAAGATGAGGCCATAATCTGTTAAGTATAGCCATAAAAATCGGGATACCTCAGTATTTTCGTACGCTAATTTTGCTTCAGAGTAATTGAGAATTTTCCTAAATTGGCAACAGTGTTTCCCACGGTGAAGCGAAATATCATACAGTAAATGACAGTCGTTGCTCACGTTTGTGCACATTGTTTAAAATGTGTTGGCGAAGAAATCTACACTCGCAATAGGTAAAATATGGATTAATCACTCTTTTATTGTTTGAAGTTAACTTATATATTGTACTGTATATCGTGAAATCGCAAGAGGATATACATGGAACTGGAAAAAGGTTATGTTCAAAAGAGTGCCCTACCCAGAGGTTATGGGACCGGTGTTAAGTTGGCAACGGATTCCATTTTACTTCTTCATATTCGAATAAGGAGGAAGTGGATGTTACTTATTTCAAAGTTGTTAATTATTCGATGTGGTCAACTTTTTCTATTCAGCAGTGGTCAAGAACCAGTAACTCGTAAGTACAAACCAGTGTCATAATATAGAACTTGTTCAGGTTTTACGTCACGGACTCCCTTTTCTACCAAGGGCTAGGACGGCTGCCTTCTTACAAAGGACTTGTTTTGGCAGATGTAATCGTTACCCTGAGTGCATGCCCTTGCTAACCTCAGACCGTGACGGGGCGCGGTCATAGTATAGAACATGTCCCATTAAAATTGCTCATGCCAGATCATGTTTACCCACATTTGTTGTTGCTGTTTTTTGTAGATTCGTAATGATGGGAATAACATGTCACAAAATACAACTGGATATGGGAGTTAAAGAGAATATTTGCAAAGGGTATGATTCGTTTTATGCACTTTTCCCATAACCTACCTGAGAAGGCCGCCACTTTCGGAAATGTAGTGCACTGCTGTATATACACCCAAATTCACCCTATTAAGGTATGGAAGGCATCAAGTCTGAGTTAAGTTACATTAAGTTAGGTTAGGTTAGATTACGTTATATAAGTATCCACTGCTCCCACAAATATCGGCTTTGATTAATTAAAACACATCAAAACCTATTAGAAAAGATTAGTTCAATCCAATAATTGAAGGGGTGCATAAAACTAAACTTAACCCGTTAGTTACATATTTAACAGCAACGAGGCTCATTTAAAAATAGCTGTTCTCTCGTTCCTCGAGTAAACAATGGTGGGCTCGCTGGTTTTGCTCAGAGCGTATTATTTTTAATGATTCAGGTGAATTTTACCAAAGTAACAGCTATCCAGGTGAGTTTTAGACATATATGTCAAGGAATTATTTGATAAGGTTTAACTGCAAGTTATGGAGGGGGCCCATCTACCTCCAGACTCTTTAAGTCTCTTCCTTCTTCTGTCTTTCCTAATTCTTATGACCTATCATCCTTCAAAAAGCGGATCTATCGTCATATCAGGGCCTAGTCCTCCAAATATCTGGGTCCTCTGTACTTTGATTGTTTTTTCTGCTCGTCTTTTTTCTTTGTTTGATACTACCTCATCTCTGCCTTGTCCTTAACCTTTTTCTTTTCCTCCGCCTTGGTGTATTCTTGTGTCCGGGCCTTTATTGATTAGGACAGTTTTTGCCTGTCCCGGTGTCACACTCATAAAAAAAAGTAGGCTTGTTAGTAAGTTACCTACTTTAATAGGGTAAATTTGGGTGTTTATACAGCAGTGTTGCTCAGTCAAGAATTGGTAGTATTTTTCTTTTCTCAAGTAAACAATCTCTCTCTCTCTCTCTCTCTCTCTCCTCTCTCTCTCTCTCTCTCTCTCTCTCTCTCTCTCTCTCTCTCTCTCTCTCTCTCTCTCTCTCTCTCTCTCTCTCTCTCTCTCTGTATTTTTAATAATTAATTATAACTTTTTTGCTTGATTTTTACCAAAGTAACCTCTTTCCAGGAGTGTGTGACGTGAACTTTAAACATACATTTCAAGGAATCACGAGTTATGGGGGGGGGGGGGTGAATAAAACGAATCTTAACCCCAGTATTTAGTTACCCACTGTTACACTGCAGAATTAAATTACTTAACAATTGGTGCCAATACTGTACAAATAAAAATGCTTAAGTCTCCACAAAAACTGTTGCATGCGAAAGATATTCTGCACTGTAGTATTACCCACCATGGTGTAGAGGGGCTTCAATAATCTTTCGGGTTCTATGCCATCTAAAATTTGCCTCCCCCAGCTGTTTTTTTTTCAAGTAAGTTTGGATCTTGTAAAGATGAGTAACCCCCAGAACTTTGATAACCCCGTAAAATGTTAATTAGGTAATTTGTAAAGCTGACCAACTCTAGAGCACCCTGAAATTAATATTCAATACATTATCCTAAGTTGGATGTGTTTTCCTGTTTTGGCCAATATTGTACAGATACACTTCAGCAACTATAAGTCCTGTTCCTTGAAAATTGTAGATCATACCCTAATGTTGAATAATTAGGATCTAGGCGGCTGAACCATTATCTAGAGCAGTGGTTCTCTACCTTCTTTTACCCCTGGACCCCTTTTCCCTTATTATTTTTTTTTTTGGGTGGACCCCTTCATAGCTATTCGACAAAAGACAAGATTATTCTATTTTCCACTAGCAGAAAGTAAAGGGATTATATTAATGATAAAAAAATTGTAAAAGATTATGCTTTATTTTGAATGAACACTAATCTAATACAAATAAATTATTCTACAATTATATTCAATGGAGAATTTATGCACACTAGTGAATAATTCGTAATAAAGCATTTTAATATCTCTTACCTTGTCACGATGGAGTTCAACATAAAACTGAAGTGAAATGTTTCTCTTTTCTCTTTCTATGAGATTAAAGCCAACCTTATGTTGGCACAGGCCCTTGTCCAAAGGACGGCCCGTAGGTGGTTGTGAACTGTTTGGGTCATGTCGACTTTTATATGCACTGAGAGTTAATAATTGTACCGGAAATCATCCCTGCTACTGAAGATCTTAAAGCCATTATTCCTTCCTCGATAAGCGCAGTCTCTTTGACCTTTGTCATTGCCGATCAAAGGTCAGAGACCGCGCTAAGGAAGATAGATATTTGCCCTGAAAATAAACATTAAAGCTCGCCGCCTGCTTCCTGAGAAAAGATATGAGATGTTCACCTTCGTTTGTTCTTGCTACTGACCGATAGGTGAGTAGATAGGTCAAAAGGAATTGTGAAAGAAATAAAGTGAGAAAGAATCATTCATGTATATTATCTATTTATTTCAATATGGTGTAAATTACAATGGGAATTTTAGTTTTAGTAATATAAACCGTTCTGAAGTGGAATTGCTTCATGGACCACCAAAATATCACTGTGGACCCCCAATATGTTATATTTTTCCTGAGGACCCCCAGGAATATTATATGGACCCCCAGGGTCCATGTGGATCCCGGTTGAGAACCACTGATCTAGAGTTATACAGCACAAGAAATTTAGTCACCCTCAACTACGCTACATATGTAATATCCATTGTGGTTATAGTGCAAAATACAGCTGGACTCAAATTATACTGAAAAAAGGGCATATATCCTCGACCCATAGGCTTGTATGGAATAAAGTATATACAGTAATAGTTACTTTGTTAGGCTAGTACTCTCACGGTGCTTATCCTACTTATATTGTAGAAACCTCCTTCTCCAAAGTATTAGAATTACACAAATACTGTGTGTGATATTAGATTATTATATATGCAATTCTATTGTATCCAATTTTTTTTTTATGGTTTTCACTGATATAGGAAAAAGCTGTTCTTTTCTTCAGATTCATTAAAGTACCTCTTATCACTTTTTACCTTCTAAAGCTTATCAAAGACTTATTTGTGAAGAGGTTATTTCATAATTGTGATTTTAGCTTGTATACATTTTTAGCAGCACATATATCATCTTGATCAAGTGACTTCATAATGTTTATATCTACAATTTTTTACTTGTATATTTTGTGCTATTTTCAAATTTACTAGCACTTTTTTTTTTTAAAGATATTATTTATTGCACTGTCATTCAATTTCTTTTTTTGCATTTTTTTTGTGATTATGGCCCTATTCCCCCTTGTAAGGGGGATGTCCAAGAAACATACATTCACCACAAACCACACATAACCACTCGTCTTAGCTCAATGGGGATAATAGGTTGCCACATTCCCCCTCCCTACCACCCTGCTTGTGTCATTCACAATGTAAATGGGCAGTGATATTCTACATTGAGTCCTGACTGTCGCAGCTAGTTTACCTTTACCACTTCATCACATGGCAACACCCCTCACCCCTGTCCATCACAGTTGACTTAGCTAGCAGGTGAGAGAAATCCCTTCGGGCCTAGTCATCTTTACACAATCTTCCTCCACTCATTCCCATTTCTTGCATGCTATCTTCCTTACTCCACAGACATTCCACGTGCATCCAATGCTATTTTCACACCATCCATCCATCTCATTCTAGGTCTTCCTCTTGGCCTTACTCCATCTACTTCTGCACTCCACACTCTCTCTTTGCCATTCTCGTCACTCGTCCTTTCCATGTGTCCAGACCGACTCAGTACTTTCAGATCTAACCTATCTGACTGCTTTATTTCAACACCCGTTTTCTGTCTGACCTCCTTATTCTTTACTCTATCAATTCTAGATACACCAGTCATTCTTCTCAAACACCTCACCTCCATTACATTCAACTTTTTCTTTTCATTCTCTCTTGCATTCCAAGTCTGTGCTCCATGCAATATCACACCTTCATCATCCCTCTCTTTGCCTTCATTCTTAGATATCTACTTTTCAATACACTTTCCAACCCAACCAGACATTTACTCGCTTCCTTCACTCTATGATTTACCTCAGCATCCATGCGTCCATTCTTGCCACGTGCAACCTCAGATACTTAAAACTCTCAATTTCATCCAGGAACTCGCCATTTACTCCTATACTCAATCTGCCATCATTAACACAGCTCATGCATCTCATGTGTTTACTTTTACCAGTATTCAACTTCCTTCTTTTACACACCCTAACAAACTTAGTCACCAACTGATGCAGTTCTTTCTTAGTATCAGCCACCAATGCAGTGTCATATACGAATAACAATTGCTTCAATTTCCACAGCCCTCCGTACTCTCCCACTAATTCCAAGCCTCTGTCTAATACTCTTTCATTTACTTCCCTTACCACTCCATTCGTATACACATTAAATAAAATTGACGTAGCCCTATATTCACATCAAACCAATCACTCATACCATTTCCGACTCACACATGCTCTACTATTCTTGTAAAAACTCCACTTACTCCATGAAGTCGCAACACACTCCACAACGCTCTTTTATCAACTTTGTCATACGCTTCCTCGTAGTCCATAATAACTCCAAATGAGTCCCTACCTTTCTTTAGATTCTCACACACCTGTCTTACCACATACACCTGATACACGCATTCTTTTTCTCTCCTGAACATACACTGTTCCTCTTCAATCAGTCTCTCAACGACAAATAATAAATTTTATAAATGAATATGTTTTTTCTTTCTTTGATATTGTACTCTCTTCTTCTATTGACAAAACAGTGTTCCTTTACTGATTATTGTTTCATAGGTCATAGTCTGAAGTCATATGTGGTTAACCTTTATGTTCCATGAAATATGGTATGTGGATAGTGGCTTCTATCGAATACTATTAAATCTGAGTGTTTGGCATTTATATCCTAATATATATATATATATATATATATAATATATTATATATATATATTATATATATATATTATATATTATATATATTATTTTATTTTATTTATTAGTTATTTATTTATTAATTAATTAATTAATTAATTAATTAATTAATTTATTTATTTATTTATTTTTATTTATTTATTTATTTTTTTTAGTAAAATGCTGTAAGTATAAAGTAAGTATCTGAGATGATAACATTTTACTGACATCTTTTTTGCATACTTACTCAGTCTTTCTCAATAAAATTTGCCTTATTTTAATTTTCTATTCAGCATCTGTCTTGCTAATTGCATCTTAACTCTGATGCTTGTCTTTGATATGCTGTATGTCATATTTAAAACAGAACCGGAGCCCAGCCTTGTGACACCCACTTGTTACATATTTAGCAGCATTCAGGATTAAGCATTAATTTAGGACTCTGAAGCAAGATGAATCTAGTGATGTATATATAAAATGATTTTCTATATTGTAATTATATTTAGGTACTGTTGATTATCATTTTAGCACCCTCTGTTCAAAACCTGCTGTTATTATTATTATTATTATTATTATTATTATTATTATTATTATTATTATTAATTATTATTATTATTATTATTATTATTATTATTATTTTTTTTTTTTAGATAATAAGTTATCACTCTTCTTTTCCTGTGGAAGCGTATGTCGGAAGACATGTATATCCCAAATATAATGATGAAATTTTGGAAGTACTGATTCTGCTTGTGGGAGGTTGAACTGCCATTTGAAATGAAATATTTTAGCTTCATCCCTAGTGAATAATGAACACCGAGTGAGATAAAAGAAAGTGCTGCGTTGAAATTGATAAAGCTATATTATTCACCAAGACTTGTTTTGCATTTGTTGGTATTATTTGAAATTATTAGTTTCATATCCCTGAACCCTGGAAATAGGTACGTGGTCCTAATTTTTGAATTTAAGTGTCTAGCAGGATCAACTTTGATTCAATTTACTGTGAGAATAATAGTGCATTGTTTTTTGTGCTACACATACATGTTGGAGCTGAGGAATGAAGGTCGGATGCCCTTCCTAACTCCCCGCAGTGGGATTGAACCTGCTATAGTCACTTTACATTTTTCGAACAAGATGTTTATATTAGCCACAGTCTATATATATTATGAATGATGATCAATAACTCTCAATTTACTATAGTTTGTTGTGACTAATGCACTTATATTTTGCTTGCAGGGTAACATTAATAATTAAGAAAAATTATTTGTTTTTAATTGTTAATAAGTTTAATACTTCATTTCAAGCTTTCCTATAGAATTTTATATATAACTTGCAGAAAGTGAATCCTGAAACATTTACTTTTATTGGCTTTGAGCATATCTTCTGTTTTTATATATGCCAGTAATAGGCAATAGGTTTTCATTTCTCATGTTGCTCCCTATCCCTAGAGTTAGCGGTCAAAGTATTTATTGTTCTAAGTACTATAGAGCATTATATGGATCAGGGCCTTGGAATGCCAGAAAGGCTGAAAAGAACAAGTTGAATGTTACAGAGATGAGTGTATGAGAAGTATAATTTGTGTATCTAGAATAAATAGAGTAAGGAATGAGAGAGTCAGGAAGAGAACGTGTGTTGAGAAAAAAGCTGTCAGATATGTTAGATCTAAGGGTACTAAGTTGGTTTGGACACATTGAAAGGATGAGTAAGGAATTTATGGCGAAGAGTGTAGAGTGCAAAAGTAGTTGGAGTAAGTCCAAGAGGAAGACCTAGAATGAGATGGATGGATGGCATGA
The DNA here is from genome assembly GCA_037179515.1 of Halocaridina rubra. Classification (NCBI taxonomy): domain Eukaryota; kingdom Metazoa; phylum Arthropoda; class Malacostraca; order Decapoda; family Atyidae; genus Halocaridina; species Halocaridina rubra. The sequence goes on from JAXCGZ010011501.1 coordinate 31,289, forward strand.
AAAGGGCATTGGATGCACGGGAAATGTCAATGGAGCCGGGAAGAGAGCATGTTCCGGTTTTACGTCACGGACTCCCTTTTCTACCAAGGGCTAGGACGGTTGCCTTCTTGCGAAGGACTTGTTTTGGTAGGTGTAATCGTTACCCTGAGTGCATGCCCTTATTAACCTCAGACCGTGACGGGGGCGCGAACCCTCGACCTGATGCCTCAAGTTGCGGACGCTACCTCTTGAGCCACGGTGACTACAGGAAAGAGGGAAGAAGAGAGCATGCAAGAGATAAAAATGAGTGGAGGAATTTAGTGTATAGGTGATGCGGGCCAAAGTGCTTTCTCGCACCTGCTAGTTCAGTGATCTGTGATGGACGGGTGTGAGGGGATTTGGCATGTGATGAAGCGGTGGAAGCTAAGCCAACTGCGGCTGTTGGGCCTTACTGTAGAATAACCTTGCCCTCCTACCTTGTACATGACTCAAGCAGGGTGGTATAGGGGGAAATATGGTAACCCTTTATCCCCAAGTAGCTAAGAGGAGTGGTTTAGATTTGTGTTGATCATGGTGAATGGATTTTTCTTGGCTTGGCCACCCCTCTTAGATGGGGGAATGGGGACACACACACACACACACACACACACACACACACACACACACACACACACACACACACACACACACACACACACACACACACACACACACACACACACACACACACATATATATATATATATATATATATATATATATATATATATATATATATATATATATATAAAACCCAATAAGCATATTACCATATGTGTAAACATGAATCATTTTTACCCCGACCGGGACTTGAGCCTGGGACTTATAATTACTAAGCCAAGGCGCTGCCAACTACACCACAGAAGGTCTTAAAAGGGAAACAGACCTGACAGATTATATCTGCTATACTAGGAATGAATGCATTCTGTGTTAATGCCATTATGTTCATATTACAGTTTCCCCCAACCTCATTCGTGGTTTTGTTTTCGCATTTAATTCAACTCCCAAGCTCATTCGGGACCAACAATAACCAAATAAGCACATTGCCATATGTGAATACATGAATCATATTTACCCCAAAACCGAAACCACGAGTGAGGTTGGGGGAAACTGTAATATGAACATAGTGGAATTCAGACAGAATGCGTTCATTCCTAGTATAGCAGATATAAGCTGTAAGGTCTGTTTCCCTTTTAAGACCTTCTGTGGTGTAGGTAGTAGCGCCTTGGCTTAGTAATTATAAGTCCCAGGTTCAAGTCCCGGTCGGGGTAAATATAATTAGTATATATATATATATATATATATATATATATATATATATATATATATATATATATATATATATATATATATATATATATATTTACCAGTAAGAATGTTTGATCTAGAGCCGATATCTAACAATATGGAGGTTTCTTCACTTCTTAATTCAAAACTTTAGAGTCACATATCAGGAAATTCGAATTTTGAAGTTTTCTCTGTATATTTTTTTTTATTGTTTGGTCATCTTATAAATGAAAGATAAGTAAAAAAATCTTAAAAAAATCAGCTTTATTTATAAAAAAGAAATCTGTATCATACTCACTTAAGAGATCATTTGATAGAATAATACAAAGTTGAATTTGTACAAGAACAATGTTTTTGTGCATATATATATATATATATATATATATATATATATATATATATATATATATATATATATATATATATATATATATATATATATATCAAATAAGCACATTACATATGTGAAAACATGAATAATATATATATATATATATATATATATATATATATATATATATATATATATATATATATATATATATATATATATATATATATATATATATATATATATATATATATATATATATATATATATATATATATATATATATATATATATATAACAGACTCTCCACACTTATGAACGAGTTTGGTTCCAGAAGCTCATTTGTAAGTAGAATTGTTTGTAAGTTGTGTTTAAGTAAAAAAATACTGCACTGTACATACGTATGCAGTACTTAGGCTAAAGACACTCAATTACTACATAAAACATAAAGTATGCAGTATTAATGAATTTTAATATTGTTAACAATGTAATAAAATAGTGCAATACAATAGTACATACATTAATACTTGGGTAGATAATGGGTAGGTTTTTGTTCATATATATATATATATATATATATATATATATATATATATATATATATATATATATATATATATATATATATATATATATATATATATTATGACAGTGACACTGGGACAGGCAAAAAACTGTCCTCATTAATAAAGGCCGGGGCACTAGAAAACATTAAGACGAAGGAAATGAAGTAGGTTGTGGACAAGGCAGAAATGAGGTAATGATATACAAAGGAAAAGGACAGACTGAAAAAGCAGTCAAAATACTGAGGACCTAGAAATATGGAGGATTAGGCCCTGAGGTGACAATAGATCCACTTTTTAAAGGAAGATTGGCTATAAGAATTTGGAAAGACAGAAGGAGGAAGAGAGTTCCAGAGTCTGGAGGTAGATCGGAAGAAGCATTTGCTGCACCGACCCATCCGCGAACTACAAACTTCCACACTACCTGTGAGACGAGGCCGCTTGGCGAGTGTTACTCAGCCTCGGCAGTGGGGGAGGGATGCAACTCGCCAACTCATCGGGGCAGCGATGGAAGTAGTAGCAATAGAAAAGAGAAAGAGATGATACCTTACGGTGAAGAGAAAGAGAATCCAGATTAGAAGTAAGAAAAGGATCATTAATGAGTCTGACTGCCTTAGATTCAACCCTATCAAGGAGATACGTATAAGAAGAAGCACCCCAGATGTGTGAGCAGTATTCTAAGCAGGGACGGATAAGACCTTCATAGATTTTAAGTAACTCTTAAGAGTAAATGTAATGACGAAAACGAAATAAAACTCCCAATTTTTGGGATGCATATTTCGAAATTTGGATTATGTGATTCCTCCAAGCCAAGTTAAAGGCTATATGGATTCATATGTTGACAGAAGTAAGAAGCTAAATTTTATTAGTTTCGAAGACAATTAGGCTATCAGGAGGAGAAGAAAATAAAGAGCTAGCCAGAAACTGTGTCTTGGAGGCATTAAATTTAACTAAATTTCGGGTGCCCCACTCATGTACCCTCTGCAAATCGGAGTTGAGAGTAGAAGAAAGAGTGCTAAGAGACTGATTACGAGTAGCAGGTGAAGGTTATGAAGAAAAGGAGGAAAAGTTAAAGGTAGAATCGTCGGAAAAGGAGTGGAGAAGAGAGGAAGATGGGGATTGTAGCAGATCATTGATGAAGAGAAGGAGCAGAGTAGGTGAGAGAACAGAGCCATGTGGAACACCGCTGTTAACAGGAAATGAGTGAGATGTTGCACCGTCAACAACTACAGATATAAAATGGTCAGAAAGAAAACTAGGAATCATAGTACAGAGAGAAGGGGTAAAGCCATAAGTAGGGAGTTTGGCCAACAGAGCCTTGTGCCAGACTCTGTCAAAAGCCTTAGAAATATCAAGGGCGACGACAGAGGATTCCCATAGTACCCCAGAGAAGATGACAATACATGACTAAGATAGGACAGGAGGTCACCAGTGGATGTTGTCTTGCAGAAGCCGCACTGGTGATCGGAGATAAGTGAATTAGATTCAAGGTGTTTTAAGAAGTGAGGATTGAGCAAAGTTTCAAAAACTTTAGTGATAGAAGAGGTTAGAGCAATAGGTCGGTAGTTTGAAGGAATAGAGCGGTCACCCTTCTTAGGAACAGGTTGCACTAGAGCAAGCTTCCAAGGTGAAGGATAGATACTGGTTGTCAGAATGAGGCGAAAAAGACGGCAAAGCATCTGAGCCAGTTCATCTGCAAACTCCTTAAGAAACCTTGCAAGGATATCATTGGGACCAGATGCCTTGTTCGTCTTTAGCGAGCGAAGAATCTCATAAACTTTGCGTGAAGAAAGGATAAGGGAGGGTAAAGGGTTAGAGAGGGGTAAAAATTGAGGGACTGGTGTGCTGGAATTGTTTACGGAAGAGCTGGCAGAAAAATGAGAGCCAAAGAGTGTGGCTTTGTCAATGGGAGAGCAAGCTATCGAACCATATATAGTGTATATAAATCACATAGCAAATTGATACATTGTTGAGTTGTGTTGTAAAAAGAACTTTATTTTTGGAATAAAAAATAGTGATATACAGTGTGTATATATAATATATATATATATATATATATATATATATATATATATATATATATATATATATGAATGATCATATAGCTCAAACTGTATATATATATATATATATATATATATATATATATATATATATATATATATATATATATATATATATATATATATATATATATATAATATATATATATATATATATATATATATATATATATATATATATATCTGATCAGATAGCTCAAACTGTAACAGTTTTGTGTTGTGTTATAAATATGAAGTAATTATTTCAACAATCAAACAAAAGTGATATATATATATATATATATATATATATATATATATATATATATATATATATATATATATATATATATATATATATATATATATATATATATATAATATAACATATATTTGTTTTGTTATAAATATGAAGTAGTTATTTTAATAATTAAAGAAAGTGCTACAACAGTGTGCGGTCTACCTCAGTTTCTTAACAGTGTACAGAAAAGCAATACCTAACCTAACCCAGTAATTTTGTTTATATGATGGTTAATAATGGAAGCACCGTTTATGTGTCACAATTGGTCCTCATTGATGGGGGTGGACACAGAGAGGTTGGAAAAGGGTGATTAAGAGTGCATGTTCATCCTAGCAACCCACGGTAGATTTGAACCCATGTCAGTTTCCTCCCGGCTTGCCCGCGTTTTCTCTGATCTATCATGGCCCCTAGTGCTTAGTAATGAATAAAGTTTATACCCTTGATGTGATGCTATATTTCAAGCTAGACCTTATGTTATAGTGTGCATGACCTGGAAGACCTCACACTAAGTGGCACTTGCATGTAGAGAAATATGTACATATATATTTGCTTCATTTTTAGTTTCATCATTAAAACTTATTTACAATATGCACAGGTTTGTAACCTTACAAAACACTATTTGTCTTTTTCCTTAATTATCATCAACTATTTTGAGAGGTTGTTTCATTTCGAAATTTTTCATTGGCATTGTATGTTAATTATTTATCTTTGAAAAAGTTAGTAATTGTTCGATACAAATTTGTACTCGTGATGTTTTATGTATGAGGGGGAAGGTAGGCCAAAATTATTGTAAAAATGTTCGAAATATGGTTGAAATTTAAAGCTATGGGCATAAGTATACTAATTAATATTTATTTGTGTGTCCTTTTCTTTGTAGTTTTTATGTAAGCAAGTATTACGCTTTGTAATCGACTAGATTAACACTTCCTTGCATCCCTTAAAAAAATCATGAGAGCCACCATATTTTCTGAAGTTTTATTTTTTAATCGAATCAAGACATCATAGTTTTGATTCTAAAAAAAAAAAAAAAAAAAAAAGCTCTAGTTTCGTTGTTCCCGCTTCATGCAATGAGCATAGAGTAACAGGTCTACACAAGGCTTTACGCCATACATATAAATGATAGTTTGCTGGTTCTCTTTGCTGTTTGATACCGAGTTTTGAAGATTCTGTTGAGCCCACTCGTCTTCTGTCATATTTATTAATCTTCTAAGGCGTTTGCATTCGTTTCTTGGCGAGCTTTATTCATCATCTCCTGGTACTTTTTGCGCTTGAAGAATCCCATCTGTAAGAATGGAAAAAGTTATGTATACCGAATTACTTTGAGTCCTAGTAATGTATGTGCTTAAAGTGCCAAAACTCGAATATGCAGCCCCCTTTTGGAATCCGCACTTGAAAAAGCACATAGCTAAGCTTGAAAAAGTTCAAAGACATGCCACGAAACTGGTGCCAGAAATACGCAATCTCAGTTATGATGAGAGGCTGAGGGAATTAGACTTACCATCACTCGAAGCTAGAAGAGTGAGGGGGGATATGGTGACAGTCTTTAAATTCCTTCATGGTTATGATAGAGTGGATAGGGATGGATATTTTGATATGGCTGGCTCTAGAACTAGAGGTCATAGTTTGAAGCTTGGTAAGAAAACTTCTTTGCAGGATGTAAGGAAATACTTTTTCAGTGTAAGAGTAGTTGATAATTGGAATTGGCTAAGCGAGGAGGTAGTTAATGCTATCTCAATCCATAGTTTTAAGGACAGGTATGATAAGTATCACTAAGTCTAAAATGGAAGCGATCAGGAGACGGGAAGATACGAGCTTTGGGCTCTTTCCCGTAAACACAATTAGGTAATCACACAATCCATAGTTTTAAGGACAGGTATGATAAGTATCACTAAGTATAAAATGGAACCGATCAGGAGACGGGAAGATACGAGCTCTGGGCTCTTTCCCGTAAACACAATTAGGTAATCACACACACACACACACACACACACTTGAAAGAAATTTAGAAGAGTTGCCAGAGGTGAAGCCATCACATCACATTACCTAATTTTTTGTGTAAACTGGGGAAAGCTCTTAAGCCGTTTACCTGATCCTGTGGTTCCATATATTGTTAAAATCAGTATCCTCCCATTTATATTAACTTGTTAGTTAGTTTGATACACGAAATAATTGAATAATTAAATAAATACCAAATATCCACCTGTCAACAGCACTGAGTTAAGTTGCCAAGTAGTACAGCTATCTTATTTTCTTCATTTTTTTGCTTTTCTTTTAGCTTTCTCTTTTACTATTTTTTTTATATTGTATATATATTGAGTTAAATGTAAAGTCTAATCCTGTGATAACATATCTTGGTTAGCAAGTGAGTTTATCAGTTAGGAAGAATATATAGCAGAAACAGGTGGGTGCCTCCTCAGACACAAATTCGAATTTTCCTTCAGGTTTGACTTTTGTTTTGTTGCATTTTTTTTTCTTTTTCTTTTTATCCTTAAATTACCATGGTCAAGTTTTTAAGTTAAGATGTGTGTTACCAGAAAAGAGATAAACTGAGTCACTAAATAGCACTTATATGGAGATATAAAAATTCTGTGTGAAGCTTAATTAAAAGTTTTTCTCTTTTTTTTCCTCTTTCTCTTCTTCTTTCTATATTCTATGAGAGGGAGAACATAAAAATGACGCCATCTCTGTCCCAAACCTCTCCCATCCATGGGTCGGTAGGAGGGGTAGCCATTAGGAGACTTAAACAGAAAATCAAGAATTTAGAGGCAATGGTTATAAGCCTTGATGAAAAAATTCGGAATATGGATGGAGAAATGAAAGAGAATGAAACACTCAGAGAGCAAATAAGATCTTTGGAGGAAGCTAATAAAGCACAAGGTCAGGAGAGAAAGGCACTAGAAAAAAGAATAAAGAAGCTGGAAGGGGAAAAGAGTCAACTAGAATCTAGAATTTCTAAACAAGAAGATAAAAACAAACAGCTGAATGACAACCTAAAGGAATTAGATGTTAGTTCACTGTTCTCTTCTGAGAGAGACGAGATTGCTGCTTGGAATGTCCAGATTAAGGAAAACATTGAACAATTCAGAAAAGAGTTCCAGGAGCTGAATATGGAAAATGATGCCATGAAAACTTCCTTTGCTGATGCACTAAAGGGGAATGTGGCAGTAAAAGAGGCTGTAAAGGTGGTGGCACTGGAAAACATACAAACAGTTGACTATAAAGAGACAGTAATCGAAAAAATGAAAGACGTTGTGATGGAAAGAGCAAACCCACTCATCAGACAGGCACTTGATAAGGAGAAGACAGTGGTAATCTCAGGCATAAGCGAATCCCAGGAGCCAACATGGCAGGGGAGACTTGAAGAAAATAAAGCTAGGGTTGTAGACCTGATAAGAAAGCTTGGAGTAGTTTGTGGTACTGAGGATATTGTAAACATACACCAACTAGGTAAATATTCGAGGGAAGGAAAGCCGAGACCAACAAAAGTAACCTTTGAGAGAGGGGAAACATGTAGGGAAATATTGTTGAGAAAAAAAGTCTAAAAGACCTTCAAGAATTCAAAGAAGTGTTCATTAGACGATACAGAACACAGGAAGAGATGGGAAAGATCAAAAACTTGTTGCAAGAGGCAAGAAGGTTAAATGAGGAAAGAAATGAAGAGCAGAAGAAAAATGTTCATTTCAGAGTTCTTCCAGACAAAGGGGAGATAAAGAAGATAATGACAGAAGATCAGGGGATGGGGCCTCATTAAGATTGTTATACACAAATGCTGATGGCTTAGTTGGTAAGGCAGTAGAATTAAAAGATAGGAATCACAACAGTAAGGCAGATATAGTAGCAATTACAGAGACTAAGTTGAGTGAGGACATAAACAGTGTCACAGTTTTTCCTAAAGGCTTCAGAATACTAAGGGTTGAAAGATCTGAGAGGACTGGTGGAGGGATAGCACTGCTCATAAGTGAAAGGATTCAAGTTGAAGAAATAAACTTGGTTATAGAAAGTGAGTTCAAGGAATTTCTTGTTGTTCGCATAAATACTGGGTCAGAGAGCATTATAATAACTGTTGTATACAACCCACCAAGGAACCAAAATAGGCTTGAAGTTTATGAGGAAAGTCATATAGGTACTATTGAAGTCATAAACTCAGTTGTTAACATGGCACGGGAAAAAAAATGTAGGATTTTGATTATGGGAGACTTTAATCATAAAGAGATAGATTGGATAAATCTTGACCCACACAGTAGTGAGGACTCATTCGGGGCAAGATTCCTAGATTGCGTACAAGGGAATTTCCTACACCAACATGTAATGGAACCAACAAGGGCCAGGGGTGGGGATGAGCCATCACTACTTGATCTAGTGTTCACAAATAATGTGTTGGATATTGAAAAAATTGAGTATGAACCACCAATTGGAAAGAGTGACCACTGTGTGTTGTTGATGGAGTATATCATTGAAGATATTCTTCCTGAGAGTAGAGGCACTGAGGACATGAGGAGGAACTACCCGAAAGGAGATTACATCAAAATGAATGAGCTTTTTGCAGATATTGACTGGAGAACCTTATTTTACCACAAATCTGTACAAGAAATGTATGACATCTTTTGTGAGAAATATGGGAAGATAGTAGATTGCTGCATACCTGTCACCAAAGTAGGTGTAATTCATGCCAGAGAGAAATGGTTCGATAATGGGTGTAAAAGAGCTAAGGAGTGGAGAGACAAATGCTGGAAAAGGTATAGGACGAGAAAAAACATAAATGCCTGGCAAACCTACAAAAGAGCAAGAAATGACTACCTAAGTAAAAGGAGAGAGGCAGAGAGAGACTATGAGAGGGACATCACCAGGAAGGCTAAAGAAAATCCCAAGCTTTTCCACAGCTTTATCAGAGGAAAACTGAAGGTAAAAGAACAGGTTTTAAGGCTAAAGAGAGCGGATGGAAGCATCACTGAGACGGATGAAGAGATCTGCAAAGAATTGAACAAGGAGTTTCAGTCAGTATTTACAGTAGAAAATACCCCACCCCCTCAGATTGCAGTGATAGAAGCTCAAGGGCCGGTATTAGAGAACATCAACCTTACAGCCACAGAGGTATGCAAAGCGCTGATGGATTTAGATGTTCAAAAAGCTACAGGTCCTGATGACATATCCCCTCATGTGCTTAAAAAATGCGCAAACACAATATCAGTGGCACTAAGTATCATATTTAACGAGTCACTGGAGTCGGGGGAGATTCCAAGATGCTGGAAACAAGCAAATGTGATACCTATCTTCAAAAAGGGAAGGAGGGATATGGCTCTGAACTATAGACCAGTTTCCTTGACCAGCATAGTTTGCAAAGTTATGGAGAAACTACTAAGGAAACATATCTCTCTTCACTTGGAATCCTTCAACTTTTTGTCAGTGAGGCAACATGGCTTCAGAGAAGGTAGATCAACAGTAACAAACTTATTAGAATTTTATGATGAGGTAAGCCATATCTTACAGGAAAGAGAGGGCTGGGCAGATTGCATATTCCTAGACTTCCAGAAAGCGTTTGACACTGTTCCACATGGGAGACTTATTAGGAAGCTGCAATCAATGGCTAGAATAGGTGGAAATGTTTTGGAATGGATAAAAACTTACTTAGAAGGAAGGGAACAGAGGGTTAGAGTAAGACACTCAGTGTCTGAATGGAGAAGAGTTAGTAGTGGAGTTCCACAGGGTTCAGTTTTAGGGCCACTTTTGTTTCTTGTATATGTAAATGACCTACCAGAGTCTGTAAATTCATTCATGAATATGTTTGCAGATGATGCAAAGATTGTGAAGAAAGTAAAAAACGAGAACAATGGTAGAGAACTTCAGGAGGATCTAAATAATCTGCATGAGTGGTCAGAAAAGTGGTTAGTGAAATTCAATACTTTAAAATGTAAGGTAATGAGAATGGGTACAAATGCAAGAAGGCCCAAGCTTGACTACTCGGTGGCTGGAGTACAACTTCAAGAGACAGAAAATGAGAGAGATCTAGGAGTAAACATACTGGCAGATTTGTCTCCAGAAATACATATAAATGGCATAGTAAGGGCAGCATATGCATTCTTATCAAATGTAAGGGTAGCTTTCAGGCACATGGACAAGGAAATGTTCAGAAATATTTATGTAACCTAAGTGAGGCCAAAACTCGAATATGCAGCCCCCTTTTGGAATCCGCACTTAAAATAGCACATAGCTAAGCTTGAAAAAGTTCAAAGACATGCCACGAAACTGGTGCCAGAAATACGCAATCTCAGTTATGATGAGAGGCTGAAGGAATTAGACTTACCATCACTCGAAGCTAGAAGAGTGAGGGGGGAGATGGTGACAGTCTTTAAATTCCTTCATGGTTATGATAGAGTGGATAGGGATGGATATTTTGATATGGCTGGCTCTAGAACTAGAGGTCATAGTTTGAAGCTTGGTAAGAAAACTTCTTTGCAGGATGTAAGGAAATACTTTTTCAGTGTAAGAGTAGTTGATAATTGGAATTGGCTAAGCGAGGAGGTAGTTAATGCTATCTCAATCCATAGTTTTAAGGACAGGTATGATAAGTATCACTAAGTCTAAAATGGAAGCGATCAGGAGACGGGAAGATACGAGCTTTGGGCTCTTTCCCGTAAACACAATTAGGTAATCACAATTAGGTAATCACACACACATATCCATGAACGAATACCATTATTAATGTATTTTTAAAAAAATGAAGGTTTTCGATTATTTCTAGACAATGATGGATATGTAAAACTAGCATTGACTGAGCGAATATTAAAACACTTCGTAGAGTGCATATGTAGGAGTGAGCAAATACAGTATTAATGAGTGTAGAAAAAATCCACTTGTATGAATTTGAACAAATATTAATGCACATCGTAAAATGTGCATGTGTATAATAAATTAATATTTTATGCACTTAAAAAAGATAAACGTAGGACTGTGAATCGCTTTAATGCACATAGTGAGAAATTCGTATTTATAAGGGGATTACATACTCGTAGTAACAGATTTCGAGAGATGCAATGACTTTATTAATGAGTTCTGCTAATTGGCGTGTCCTTTAATTTGTGGTCATATGATTGTTATTGGTGGGAGAATGCAGTATATACAGACGATTGATTTTGGTTGGAGAATGCTATATATATATATATATATATATATATATATATATATATATATATATATATATATATATATATATATATATATATATATATATTTTTTTTTTTTTTTTTGTATTTATTTATTTTTTTTATGAGGGTGACACCGGGACAGGCAAGAAACTGCCCTCATCAATAAAGTCCCGAGCAAAAGAACACATTAAGACGAAGGAAAAGAAAAAGCTTAGGGACTAGGCAGAGATGAGGTAATGATACACAAAGGAAAAGGGCAGCCTGAAAAAATAGTCAAAGTACTCAGGACCTAGAGATATGGAGGATTAGGCTCTGAGATGACGATATCTCCACTTTTTGTAGGAAGGTAGGTTATAAAATTTGAAAAGACAGAAGGAGGAAGAGACTTCCAGAGTCTGGAGGTAGCTGGGAAAAAGCAGTCGCTGCACCGACCAATCCTCGAGCTACAAATCTTCACACAGTACCTCTGAGACGAGGCTGCTTGGCGAGTGTTACGCGGCCTTGGCAGTGGGGGAGGGATGCAACTCGCCAACTCATCAGAGCAGCGATAGAAAAGAGAAAGGGATGGTACTTTATGGCAAAGAGAGAGAGAGAGAATCCAGATTAGAAGTAAGAGAAGGACCATTAATGAGTCTGACTGCCTTAGATTTGACCCTATCAAGGAGATAAGTATAAGAAGAAGCACCCCAGATGTGTGAACAGTATTCTAGGCAGGGACGGATAAGACCTTTATAGATTTTAAGTAACTGGAAGGAGGAAAAGTAATGACGAAAACGAAACAGAACCCCCAATTTTTTGGATGCATATTTAGAAATTTGGATTATGTGATTCCTCCAAGACAAGTTAAAGGCTATATGTATTCCTAATATGTTGATAGATTTAAAAGGGTAAATTTCGTTAGTTTCGAAGACAATAGGGCTATCAGGAGGAGAAGATAAAGAGCTAGCCAGAAAGTGTGTCTTGGAGGCAATAAATTTAACTAAATTTTGGGTGCCCCACTCAGATACCCTTTGCAAATCGGAGATGAGAGTAGCAGAAAGAGTGATACGAGACTGATTACGAATAGCAGATGAGGGTTATAAAGAGAAGGCATAGGAAAAGTGAAGGGTAGAATCGTCAGCAAAGGCGTGAAGAAGAGAAGATGTGGATTGTAGATCATTGATGAAGAGAAGGAACAGGTAGGTGAGAGAACAGAGCCATGTGGAACACCACTAGTAACAGGGAATGGGCTAGAATCTCTGTGCTATTCAAACTGGGTGGACGGTCCACCTTAGGGTGAACAAGATTAAGCTGTAAATAGATTACATACAAAAATGAGAAATAAACTGTCTTTTTTTCTCCTGTCGTAGGCTTTAGAATAAGATATATAAAATCAGGAATGTGAGGTATTACAGCAGTTGAAAGGTTAGGGTGGACATAATTTTTAAAGATTTACCCTAGGGTGGACAACATTGAAAAAGTTTGAAGAGCACTGCCGCTAGATGGTGCACCATCAACAACTACAGATATAAAACGGCCAGAGAATAGAGAGAAGGGGTAAAGTCAGGGGCAGGGAGTTTGGCCAACAGAACCTTGTGCCAGACTCTGTCGAAAGCCTTAGAGATATCAAGGGCGACGACAAAGGATTCCCCATAGTTCCTCGGAGAAGATGACAATACATGACTAAGATAGGACAGGAAGTCACCGGTGGATCTTGCCTTGTGGAAGCCGTAATGGTGATCAGAGATAAGTGAGTTAGATTCAAGGTGTTTCAAGAAGTGAGGATTGAGCAAAATTTTGAAAACTTTAGCAATAGAAGAGGTTAGAGCAATAGGTCGGTAGTTTGAAGGAATAGAGCCGTCAACCTTCTTAGGAACAGGTTGAACTAGATCATGCTCCCAAGATGAAGGATAGATACTGGTTGTCAGAATGAGGCAAAAAGGACATCAAAGCACGGGAGCCAGTTCATTTGCAAACTCCTTAAGGATACCATCGGGACCAGATACCTTGTTCGTCTTTATCGAGCGAAGAACCTTATGAACTTTGCATGAAAAGGGAATAAGGGAGGGAATAGGGTTAAGGAGGGGGTAAATTGAGGGATAATTGCACAAGAATTGTTTATGGAAGACTTGGCTGAAAAATGAGAGCTAAAGATAGTGGCTTTGTTAGCGGAAGAGCAAGCTATAGAACCATCAGAACGAATGAGAGGGGGAACGCTTGAGTTACAGAAGTTTTTGGAGAGGTTGTTGGCTAAGGACCAGAAACATTGGTCAGTGGGAGAGGAGTGGTACAGCGATTCCTAGCTACAATAAAAGCAGAGCAAGTTAAATCAGCAGGAGAAGCTTGGAAAGAATGGTGTGCCTGATTCCTGGCCTGAGTAGCCATGGAGCAGGCACGGTCAAACTAAGTTTTAGTGCGAGAAAAAGATTGCGTAGAGGAGGGGATGTATGCCTCCATTCCCAAGGTTGTAATCTCGGCAGCTTTTAGGGCTACCTGATCAGGGTTGCGGGACCAAAAGCAGTAGTCATCCCATGGGAAGTCAAAGAGGAAGTTACGCAAATCTTCATGTTGGGCACGATCAAAGTGCCAAAAATGGCACTGAGTAGGGAGATTGGTGGAGGGGGGGCGAAAATGGAAGAGATTGAGATCACAGAGTGGTCAGATTTACCAAGAGGGGACAGCACAGAATAAGAGTAGTTTGAGGGTTAGAAGCAAGAAATAGGTCAAGAGAATTGGCTGCATGTTCGTGTCGATCAGGAACATGAGTAGGATGTTTGATAATTTGCTCCAGATCGTGAGTAATAGAGAAAGAAAGGGCCTCACTTCCTCCCACATCAATGTGAGAAGAATTAAGCCACACACTGTGTTGTACATTGAAGTCTCCAATATAGAGAACTTCAGCATGTGGGCGTGAAGATAGCAAGGACTCATGGCAAGAGGACGGATATTCAAAGAATGACACAAAGTCAGTAGAGTTTGGCGAACAGTAGCAGAAACAAAGGAATATAGTGGTAGTGGAGAGATACATTTTTAGCCAGAGGACATCAGAGTCTGGAGATTCAAGGTCCATGAGTCTTGCAAAAGTAGTGTTAGCTGCCAATTTGTTTACTCCTAGATCTCTCTCATTCTCCGTCTCTTGAAGTTCTACAACTGCCATGGAGTGTGTTTGTGTGTGTATGTGTTTGTAGTGAGGCTTTTGTCAACCATATGTTCAGTTGTAATTATGCTGGTGGTAGGTGAGAAATACTGGGGTATTTCTTATATGACTTACACCTATGTATCTTACTATTTACATATTTTTCTTTCAAATGAGGCTCCGAATTCACATGAAATTTGGATAGTTGCTACAAAAACAAGAAAGAAATTGGAACAAGAGAGTTTCAGCATATCCTGCACATTCACTTATTTCCTCTCATATTAAAAAGTAAAGGATTTCATGGAGGAGAGGTATTAATATCCCCTGCCTTCCTTATCCATGTCACTTGCTTCCTACAACAAGCAAGTAACACAAAATGAAAGCATTCTTCCCTGTCACCAGTCTTATCATTTTTTGTAGTCGCTACAGCTCACAGGAGAATTCGGAGACAGATTTTTTCTTCTCGTCCAGAGATGTAGCTCTTAGTTGCTCCTATGATAAATAAAATAGGAGGGTGGAAATTTTGCTACCCCTTCCCTAAAGATATGCCTTTTAATTATCTCCTACAACATGCATGGAATACGAGGCTGGAATAATTCCTTCTCGATCACCAGTCATATGCTTGTAGTCGACCTAAGACATTCTGAGAATATGATTTTGGAATTCTGTCACCCTCACCTTCAGGAATAAGTATTTGTACCAGAATGGCATTAAAATACATATAAAGGGCGATTTATCAATATACTAACCTTGTATAAACCATAAGCTATCAGGGTGAGTAAGAGGAGACCCCCTAATACAGCTAATAATATGATCCACCAAGCCACACCTCGTCCTGCCAAACTAGCTGGCAAGAAATGTGTGTCCGTATCAGTCGTAGTTTCTCTGTAAAAGAAGACAATGATGCGTTAAATTAAGATCAGATTGAGGGAATTGAATTGCATTGTTGTGTAATTATTGTATTTTTTTGCATCTTAATTTTTTTTGGATGTTTACTATTTAGATATTTCTGGAGAGTAAATGGTAATATTTTATTATGAATTAAATTCTGTTTAAAGAACTTAATAAATAATATTTGCAAAATCTTTAGTTAGAAGAATACACTTTATAATATAACTGAATTTATTCTTTATTTGCTATTTAAAGACTTTAAGCATGCAAGAAGAGAGTAGATAATGAAGTGTTATGACTAATAAGCTACTTGCAGTTTGGGCTACTTAGTGACATTGTGTGACTTGGATATTAGACTACATGTAACATCACTGACAGGCATTGTGTTTGCAAGGGATACAATGAGTTGCAGAGAGGTGATATATCCCTAATCTTGACAAACATCAACATCATCAACCTAATAAAATGGCCAGGATAAAATGGCGAAAACTTAGGCTTAGACTTGGAATTTAACTTTGGTAGTGGCTTGTGGCTTGAACTTGCTCTTTTTATAAGGTACTCATAGCCATAACTGCAAGCAAATTTTTTCGACAAGGGGAATAAAAGGGGAATTTTTTTTCTATTCAGTTTAATTTTGGCCACTTTGCTGACTTTTGCGTGAGTATATATATATATATATATATATATATATATATATATATATATATATATATATATATTATATATATATATATATATATATATATATATATATATATATATATATATTTATATATATTTATATATATATATATATATATATATATATATATATATATATATATATATATATATATATATATATATATATATATATTATATTATATATTATATATATATATATATATATATATATATATATATATATATATATATATATATATATATATATATAGTAGTCTCCGCGGCAAAATGGTAGCGTCCGCGACTCTGATGCGGCAGGTCGAGGGTTCGCGCCCCGTCACGGACTGAGGTTAGTAAGGGCATACACTCAGGGTAACGATTACATCTGCCAAAACAAATCCTTTACAAGAAAGCAATCGTCCTAGCCCTTAGTCGAAAAGGGAGTTCGTGACGTAAAACCGAATCCATATATATATATATATATATATATATATATATATATATATATATATATATATATATATATATATATATATATATATACCTTGGCTGTTTTCCCCTTTAATTGCCAAGGTATATATATATATATATATATATATATATATATATATATATATTATATATATATATATATATATATATATATATATATATATATATAAAATACCCCGGTCGGGGTAAAAAACTGATTCATGTTTTCACATATGTAATGTGCTTGCTTGGTTATTGTATGACCCGAATGAGATTGGGAATTGAATTAAATGCTAAAATGAAGCCACGAGTGAGGTTGGGGAATCTGTAATATGAACATGTGGCATTCAGAGAGAATGCGTTCATCCCTAAGTATAGCAGATATAAGCTATAAGGTTGGATTCCTTTTATACCTCCTGTGGTGTGTAGTTGGTAGCGCCTTGACTTAGTAATTATAAGTCCTAGGTTCGAGTCCCGGTCGGGGTAAAAAACTGATTCATTATATATATATATATATATATATATATATATATATATATATATATATATATATATATATATATATATATATATATATATATATATATATATATATATATATATATATATATATCTTGAGGGAAGGGGCTTGGGATTTTTAACTGTAAATTGTAGCCTAAAATAATAAATAACACGTGTTAGTTAACTATGCTTACTTTATTCCCATAAAAGTCAGGTTTGGATTCAGAGACGCAATGGCAGCTGTGGCTGTACTGCTCACTATGGCTCCCCCTCTTGCTGAAATGTGACTCGCTGAAAACAGAATAGAGTTTCATACATATAACAAAAGCCAATAGAGATATGTAGAGGACTTTCTTACTGTAAAAATACTTACAATAATATCTAGTAATAACAGTAAAGGAATGGTATTGATGTCATTGCAGTAGATACTTAGTTATGGTAAAATAACTGATAATCTGTATAGACTTATGCCGTAATAAAATGCAAATGATATCTTTTACAATAAAGTACTTTGTTCTAGTATGATGTATACAGTTTCATCTGAAAATACCCAATTCTATTCCCGTTTGAGACTCTTGAGTCAACAGTATCTCCTATAACAATCAAAACTGTTACTTAAACTGTGTCACTTAAGCTAGACATCTCAACGTTTATAGTCCATCTAAAGTTAGAAACCTGTACTTTGCATGAATGCTAATAGGTCCCACATTATTTCCCTTATGCAATATTTAGTTATTTTATACATGGCAAATGGACTTTCAGTTTGAAGAGTGAATCAGGTTCTTAAAACTGATACGTAATTTAAGAAATACATGCCTAAGACGGTGAAATTAACATCCATTCTAAATGAGAGTTCAGCTGAATTGATTCCACTAGGCCATGAGTTGATTTGGCAACGAAGTCGGGCACAGGATATTTCAGTACCTCGACACTGGAAACTATGTACATCTTGTGAGGAATCATCTGATGTACCAACACGTGCTGCATGTCTGAATTGTGAGGAAAGAAAAGGGTTTTAAATGAACAACATATCAATCAATGAAGTAACTAATCATAAATTCATTAGATAGCAAATAACAGTAAATAATACTACAAACTTATCGTTTACACACAGGCTTATGCTAGTAATGTTGGTGCATATAACTGAAAACTTGATACAGGTACTTTTAGTTGGTTTCAGTTTTAGTTTTGCATTTTGCAAAATATGCCTTATTTATTTGTGGAATACCTACCCTGAGTTCTGTACAACTACAACTCCTTTCGTGATAGGAATTTTGTTATCTGCTCCACTGAAATGTTGGGTGTTAATTCTTTCGTCTTCTCTTTTGTCTGATTTGACTGCCAGGCTAATCCCTTCCACATTACATATAAATGGTTGTCCCAAGAAATTCGTCTGGAAGTTAAAGGATACAATGCAAAGTTGTAAAAAAATATGAGTTGTACAATTTGATTAAAACAAAGTTTACCAGTATCTTGGAGACTTCCGTTAATTTGTTTTACTAAATGTACAATTTTAATTTGAGTACTTTCATAAACTTATTGAAATTTACCGATATATATATATATATATATATATATATATATATATATATATATATATATATATATATATATATATATATATATATATATATATATATATATATATATATGGATTCGGCTTTACGTCACGAACTCCTTTTTCTACCAAGGGCTAGGACGATTGCCTTCTTACGAAGGACTTGTTTTGGCAGATGTAATCGTTACCCTGAGTGTATGCCCTTACTAACCTCAGTCCGTGACGGGGCGCGAACCCTCGACCTGCCGCCTCAGAGTCGCAGACACTACCATTTTGCCACGGAGACCACACACATAAATAAATAAATAAATAAATATATATATGTGTGTGTGTGTGTGTGTGTGTGTGTGTGTGTGTGTGTGTGTGTGTGTGTGTGTGTGTGTGTAATGGACTGCTGAGACCTTGGTCAGGTAAATCTCATTGTTCATTGTTTCCGGCGAGGGGTTTTAGTGGTAAAATTACCTTATAAAAAGAAGAGGAATAATACTGAGAAGCACTACAATCCAATATGAGAATGTTAAATACCTGTACACAGTAAATATAATAAATCCAACACTTCTATTTGTGTGTGTGTGTGTCAGAGAGAAAGAGAGAGAGAGAGAGCTTTGTTTTACCGTCAGTTTAGTTTCAGTGAATAATTATATTAATACTAATAATAATAATAATAATAATAATAATAATAATAATATGTATGAAATACATAAGAGAGAGAGAGAGAGAGAGAGAGAGATGAAAACTTTTTTTTGCGCTACCATCAGTTTAGTGTCTCACAAGAACAATAACAACAACAACAACATTAATAATAATGAAAATAATATTATCACTAATAATACTCAAAAGTTTTCTGTGCTACCGTCAGTCCAATTGTTGTTCCGGTTTTACGTCACGGACTCCCTTTTCAACCAAGGGTCCAGTGCCGCGCAACAATAACAACAACGACAAGAAAAATAATAATAATAATAATAATAATAATAATAATAATAATAATAATAGAAATGCATACATATACATATACACATGGCCTAATTCCCTCTTATAAGGGAGGTGGCTGAGCCAAGAAATCCGCATTCACCAAAATCCACACATACCTCAACCATTCCTCTTAGCTCCTTGGGGTTAAAGGAGTGCCACTTCCCCCCCCCTTAACCATGCTTGGGTCTTCCACAAGGTAGATGGACAAGGATATTCTACAATGAGCCCGACAGCAGCAGCTGGTTTACCCCTACTGCTTCAATACATGGTAACTCCCCCCACACTCGTCCATCATAGTTCACTGAGCTACCAGGTGCGAGAAATCCCTTTGGCCCTCGTCATCTGTGCACAATTCTCCTCCACTTATTCCTATTTTTCATATGTATTCTTCCCTGTTCCACTGACATTCCACGTGCAATCAGTGCCCGTTTCCACGGCCGTCCTTTTCATTCTAGGTCTCTTTCTTGACCAAACTCCAGTCACTTCTGAACTCCACACTCTCTTCACTATTCGTTCATCACTCATCCTTTCCATGTGTCCAAACCAACTACACACTCTGATCTAACCAGTCCGACAGCTTCCTTTCACCACCCGTTCTCTACTTGACATCCTCATTTCTTACTCTGTCTATTCTAGATACACCAATCATACTTCTCAAACACCTCATCTCCCTTACATTCTACTTGTTCCTTTCATCCTCTCTTGCATTTCAGGTCTCTGCTCCATACAATGCTGTTGGCATAATCACACTTTCATATATCCTTCTCTTCGCATTCATCCCCGAATATCTATTTCTCATTACACTTTTCAACCCACCTAGACATTTACTTGCTTCCTTTATTCTGTGATTTACCTTTACATCCACTCGTTCACTCCTTTATATATGAGAGCCCAGATATATAAAACTCTCAGCTTCTTCAAGCAACTCCCCATTCACTTTTACAGTCAATCTGCCAATATTAAGATGCCTCGTGCATCTCATGACTTTACTTTTGTCAATATTCTCCAGCAACTTCCTTCTTTCACACACACTAAGATACTCAGTCACCAAATGATTCAATTAATTCTCAGTATCAACCTCCAGTACAGTATCATCCGCAAATAACAATTGATTAAAATTCCACACTCTTGCATCCTCACCCACCATTTCCAAGCCTCTGTCTAATACTCTTTAATTTACTTCCCTTACCACTCCATCCATATACACATTAAACAAACATGGCAACATTACACAACCTTGATGTAACCCTTCATTCTCCTCAAACCAGTCACTTGTACAATTCCCAACTCTCATACATTTTCTACTATTCCGGTAAAAAGTCTTCACCGCATTCATTAAACTTTCACTTATTCCATACAGTTGCAACACAATCCACAACCCCTCTCTATCTACTCTGTCATATGCTTTCTGTAAGTCCATAAGAGCCCATAAAGTGTCCCTACCTTTCTCCAAGAACTTCTCACAAACCTGTCTTACCACAAACACCTGATCCACACATCCTTTTCCTCTCCTGAACCCACACTGTTCTTCCCCAATCAATCTCTCAGTACCTTTCCTAATTATGTCGATTAACACTCTTCCATATACCCTACCAGCTACACCCAACAAACAAATTCATCTAAAACTATTACACTCATACTTATCTCCTTTCCCTTTGTGAAGTGGAACTACAAATGCATTCCTCCAATCAACTGGGACCCTCCCTTTTCTGAAACATGCATTCAACAACCTAACCATCCATTCTACTAATACCTCCCCACCCTTTGACAAGCATTCAACATGACACCCATCTATCCCTGGTGCTTTACCTGCTTTCATTGCTCTCAATGCCAAATGTACCTCCTCTTTTGTTATATCTCTATCATTCTCATCACCTAACATTGTCATTCTCCATTCGTTTTCCACAGCCACAATCTCTACCTCTATCATTTTCCTCATTTAGCAAGTTCTTGAAATATTCAGCTAATCTTTCTCTCTCACCTTTATTTCATCTGCTAGCAGTTACCCATCTGCTCCTTTTATCCTCTCCTTCCTACCACACTCACCTTTCCTTACTATTATCGCTTTCTTCCTAACATCTTCTTATACCTTTCAAAATTCTCAGACAAGCATCTGCCCAACCTTACATCTGCTTCCGTCTTTGCCTCCCTCAGCGTGTGCTTCGCTAACCTTCGTTTTACACTATACCTTTTATACGCCTCTACATTACCTTGCTGCAACCATACCTTAATAGCCTGCTTCTTTTCAGCCACTACTACTTTCACTTGCTCATCCCACCATTCACTGCCTTTCCTTTTACTTCCACCGGTTAGTCTCCTTCCACGCACTGCCTCAGCACACTTCATAACTTCCTCCTTGAAACAGCTCCGTTCCTCTTCCACTCCCTCCTCCACTTTCCACACATTCCTCAAGCTAGCCTTACACTCACCATCTTTCTCTATCTTATGCAATTCATTCACTTTCAGCACCTCTCTTCCTCTCTTGCTTCTCCTTTTTCTTCACTTTTCTCCAACTCTCACTCCACTCTCCACTAAATAATGATCATATATTCCATCGCTAGCTCCTCAAAGTACATTCACATCCAATACTCTTCCAATCACCCTTCTGTTCACCACAGCATAAACCATTAATGTTCTGTCAATTACTCTTCCGTTATCAACTTTGACCATGTATTCTTCTTTTTAAATACAGTATTAGCAATCAACATCTCTCTCTCAATAAACATTGATATGATTTTCTCTACACTCTCATTCCTACCAGGTACTCCATACTTCCCAATTACTCCATCCATTGGCTCATTCTCTACTCTAGCATTCAAATCTCCTACCAACACCACATTCACATTCATTGCCACGTCTTCCACACACTCGTTCAGTTTCATCCAAAATTCTCTTCCTTCCTCACTTCTTACACTACCAGGGTCATATGCGCTCACAAATGCCCAGGCCTCGCATCCCAGCCACATTTTAGCCACTATTATTCGAGATGATATTTCCTTCCATTCCACCACACACTTATTTATCATTTCACCTGCTAACAGAGCCACTCCCCCTCATCCTCTCCCTCTCTCAACTCCAGACACCCTACCTACCACACTCCCAAATGTCACCTCACCATTCACTTTTATCTTAGTTTCGCTCAGTGCAAGTACATCCGTCTTTCTCTTCGCAAACATACTCCTTATCACCTCCCTCTTACTTTTCTTTACATCACAACCACGCACATTCAGAGACCCAATTACTAGGGTTCTGGCTGGATCTCTCTTGCCAGAATTCCCTCGCATCTTTTGATATAAGACTGAGAAAGAGAGAGAAAGTACTGCATGAATGTCACATGATTCTTTCGTTTATATACATGTCTTCAGACAGTTAATTAGCAAGTAATAATAATAATAATAATGGTACACGATGCTATTTGTTCAATTGCAATAAAAAACTACAACTAAAAACACTCTCAAGTATTTGTGAAAAGAAGAGTGCATCTGGTAATTTAAGCTTCATTAACTGGACAATACCCATAAAGAAAGAAAAGAAAAGTCAAGCGATTCCTGCCACCCATGGTTGGAGGCCAAGTACATCTAGTTCCCAAGTTTCCCATAATAATACTTTCCGTTAAAATGAATAAATATTAAGACAGAAAATGAAAAATTAAGAACTCTCTCAATGTACTGCGAAAAATAGTAAGAGACTCAGATTATTCCAGCTTTGGGGGGAGTAGCTGACCAATAACTCTCACTACATAGCCTAGTGGATATTTATGGGACAATAATAATACACATACATAAAATATATGCGTGTTTGTGTGTCTAATATAGCACAATGGTGTAGTATTGTTATAATACTAATACAATTGTTCATCAAGTCCCGTAAAGAAATCTTTTGCAAATTTGAGTATCCGCGAGGTAAGAGAAAAATAATAAAAAAAAGCCTGAAAATCTTCAAAGCTAATGTAAATCGAGCGTGAAATGAAAGACTGAATTTCTCGCACACAACGAAATTCATCGTGTCGGCCAACGGGACAACATCGTTGCCCATTGTGGCAGCCAATTACGGAGGGAGTGAGCAAGCTAGTGCCCTTGTAAAGCAATCTTTGTCGCGCCAGCATCTGAGTGAACCTGTGTCGAATAGTACATTGTCCTCTTAGCAGAAGTGGTGTTCATTTTTTCTTTCAGGATTTTTTGGTGTGTGACGATGTCAGCATCCTAAGTGGCCCGAAAACGGGGAAAAATTACTCTAGCATATGCTGAATTAAGCTACTTGAAACAAAGGTTCATAGCAGTACTAATGTTCTTCCTGCTTATCTCCTAAGTTCGTGAAGCACTGTTTGTGAAAACCAAGAGAGCAATGAAATAATGGTTAGATAATATGCGCAGTTTTTTTTTTATTTGAAGATGACATAGATCATAATTCTTCTGATATGTTATCATAAAGATCAAATTAGCTTGTCACATCTTTCCTCTAAAACCTACCTTTTCAACATTTTGGTAAGTGTTGACTTATTATTTATTGTAATAATATATATATATATATATATATATATATATATATATATATATATATATATATATATATATATATATATATATATATATATAGACAGAGAGAGAGAGAGAGGAGAGAGAGAGAGAGAGAGAGAGAGACACTAATGAATCGTTACAAGACTAATCGTTCTTCCAATTGACTTCAGTCATATATCTTAATCTTTTTCTTTTCTTATTATTGCTATTGTAATTATAGTATTATTATTATTATTATTATTATTATTACTACTATTATTATTATTATTATTATTATTATTATTATTATTATTATTATTTCAAGCTTTAACCATATATTACCCAAACAGATATGAGATGAAAGACTATCGTGGTTAGTAATAGGGTATGCTGTTCTGTATAGAAAGTGGTGATACCTTTACAAATGGGTCGTGACTTTACATGAAATTTGACTTTTGCGGCTACTGGCAGAACCAATTACTCGTGATGTTGAGAGATGACTGTAATAATAATAATAATAATAATAATAATAATAATATATTAAATAAGAGGAACTTTATGATTATTATTATTATTATTATTATTATTATTATTATTATTATTATTATTGCTGCCAATACTGTATTTAAAAAGAAGGATGTGCACAAGTATATGTGGGTCAGAGTAGATAACGGAAGAGTAATTGATTATGTTGTGGTGGACAGGAGGGTGACTGGAAGAGTATTGGATGTGAACCACTGAGTGGAGCTATTGGTGGAAGATCTGATCATTATTTAGTGGAAAGTGGAGTGAGAGTGGGAGAGAAGTGGAGAAAGAGAAGTGTTAAATGTCAGTGAATTGAATAAGAAAGACTGTGAATATAAGGCTATATGAGGAATGTGTGGAATGTAGTGAAAGAGAAAGTGGAGGAGGGAGTGGAAGTAAAATGCAGTTGTTTCAGGAGGGAGTTATGAAGTGTGCAGAGGCAGTGTGTGGAAGGAGACTAAAAGGTGGGAGTAAAAGGAAAGGTAGTGAATGGTGGAATGAGGAGGTGAGTGCAGTAGTGGCTGAAAAGAAGCATGCATTTGAGGTATGATTGCAGATAGGTAATATAGCAGCATGTGAAAGGAATAGTGTAAAGAGGAGGTTTGCAATGGTGAGGGAGCAATGAGAAAAATGGATGTAAGATAGGGTAGGAGATAGTCTGAGAATTCTGAAAGAGAATAAAAAGATGTTATTGTAGGAAGTGAAAAGAGTGCAGAGAGGTGAGCCTGGTAGGGAGGAGAGGATAAAAGAAGCAGATGGGCAATTGCTAGTAGACGGAAAAAAGTGAGAGAGAGATGGGATGAGTAATTCAAGGAAGTGCTAGATACTGAAGATGATAGAGAGGCGGAGATTGTGGCTGTGGAAAATGAATGGAGAATGCTAATGTTGGGTGATGAGAATGATAGAGAAATAATAAAAGAAGAGGTACATTTGGAATTGAGAGCAATGAAAGCAGGTAAAGCACCAGGGAGTGATGGGTGTCTTATAGAATGCTTGTCAGAAGGTGGGGAGGCATTAATAAAATGGATGGTTAGGTTATTGAATGCATGTTTTAGGAACGGGGGTCTCATTTTATTGGAGGAGTGCATGTGTAGTGCCACTTTATAAAGGGAAAGAAGGTAAGTATGATTATAATAGTTTAAGAGGAAGTAGTTGGATGTATATGGAAGACTGTTAATCGAGAGAATTAGGATAGGTACTGAGAGATTAACTGGGGAAGAACATTGTGGGTACAGAAGAAAAGGATATGTGGATAAGGTGTTTGTGGAAAGACAGGTGTGCGACAAGTTCTTAGAGATAGGTAGGGACACGTTTTGGGCTTTTATGGACATAGAGAAAACGTATGACAGGGCTGATAGAGAGCGTTGTGGAGTCTGTTGCGACTGTACGGAATATGTGGAAATTTGTTGAATGCGGTGAATAGTAGAGCTTGTGTGATTGGTTTTAGGTGGATGTAGGGTTACGTCAGGGTT
This sequence comes from Halocaridina rubra, assembly GCA_037179515.1. Taxonomy (NCBI): domain Eukaryota; kingdom Metazoa; phylum Arthropoda; class Malacostraca; order Decapoda; family Atyidae; genus Halocaridina; species Halocaridina rubra. The sequence goes on from JAXCGZ010011501.1 coordinate 57,637, forward strand.
GTAATGTTGTCGTGGTTATTTAATGTGCATAAGGATGGAGTGGTAAAGGAAGAAAATTAAAGAGTATTAGACAGAGGCTTGGAATTAGTGGGTGAGCATAGAAGGTTATGGAAATTAATCAGTTCCTCCTCACACATGACACAACACTGATGGCTGATACTAAGAATGAACTGAATCATCTGGTAACTGATTCTGTTAGGGTGTGTGAGAGAAAGTAGTTTCGGGTAAAAGTAAAACCATGAGATGCATGAGGAGTGTTAATGTTGGCAGATTGAATATAGGAGTGAAGATTCAGTACTTTTCAGTATCTCTCTCTCTCTCTCTCTCTCTCTCTCTCTCTCTCTCTCTCTCTCATCTATCTCTCTCTCTCTATATATATATATATATATATATATATATATATATATATAATATATATATATATATATATATATACAGTGGTACCTCTGGTCACGAACTTAATCCATTCCTTAACCCCATTCGCAAGTCGAAATGTTCATACAGGAAACAATTTTTCCCATTGAAATGCATGTAAAGCAAATTAATCCGTTCCCTAGCCACAGAAACACACCAGTTTAATTTTTTTTTATGGGTTTATATGCGGCAGCAATATAGAATAGAATGAAAAATAACCTTTTTTTATAGAAAACTACTGTACAGTATTCTACTGTACTATAACAAAAATATGGTATTTAACTTTGTGGTTGATAGTTGCTGCCACATATGAATGGTGGTGGTGAGGAGGAGGAGGAGGAGGAGGAGGAGGAGGAGGAGGAGGAGGAGGAGGAGGACTCCTTCAAAGGGGAGTCCCCTGCCATAAAAATGTCGGGCAACTGTGCAGGTATTTCTGGTGTTTTCTCTCTACATGTATGTTCTCTATTGCAAGGTGGTTTTCTGGCTGGTATTGGTACAAGAAACCGATCCAAGAAATTTTTCTTTTTCTTTGTTGATATAAAAAATTTTTCTGAAATGGGGCATCACATTGTCATTTAAAATGTTCCCTAATCTATTGGTTACAGTTTTGTCCGGGTGATGACTCTCAATGAAAGCCTGCATATCAAGCCACTTACTAAAAATTTCTTTCAACTTATTACTTAATACCTTTACCCTCTCCTCCTCCACTGATTGCTCTTCTTGGATAGTTTTCACCAGTTCATATTGCAACTTTGTCAGTTCTTCGGTGGTGAGTCCTTGTTTGTGGTCCGCTACCAGCTCCTTTCACATCCTCCTCATTGACTTCCAAGCCCAAACTTTCGCCCGTGGCCACAATTTCGTTCACAATATTGACAGCTGTCTCCTGATTAAAACCCTTGAAGTCTATCAGTCACACAACCTGGCTTAAGTTTCCTCCAGGCTAACTGCAACATGCGCTAAGAGACCTTCTTCTATGCCTTGTCAGTGAGGCCTATGCAGTGAAGGATATTGAAGTGGTCTTTCCAGAATTCACTTAGGCTCAAATCCGTGTCGTTGGTGACCTGGAAACACCTGGTAAAAAGACTCTTCGTATATAGTTTCTTAAAATTAGGAAAGACTTGCTGGTCCGTGGGCTGGAAGAGAGGAGTGGTGTTTGGAGGCAGAAATTTGACTTTTATGAAGTCGTATGCAATGTCAGTGTCTTCTTCCAAACCTGGATGATGGGCAGGAGTGTTGTCCATTTCCAGAAGACACTTAAAGGGCAAACCTTTTTCCTCAAGATATTACTTGACAGGTGGCGCAAAAACTTCAGTCAACCATTCTATTAAAAGTATACGTGTTACCCAAGCCTTGCTATTCGACCCCCATGTTAATGGAAGTCTACCCTTCAATACATTATTGCACTTAAACATGCAGATTTTCAGAGTGGTAGACTAAAAGAGGCTTAATCTTGCAATCCCCACTTGCATTAGCGAACAATATATGTGTGGGCTTTTCCTTCATTAGTTTGTGGCCATGCAGTGACTTCTCCTGTTAGGTTATGTAGGTCCTTCTAGGCATTTTTTCCAAAACAGTCCTGTTTCATCACACTTAAAAACTTGCTGCGAGATGTAACTTTCACTTTCGATAAATTTTGCGAATTCTACCACATACGCCTTTTGGTCCGCACTAGCCGCCTCTCCATGCCTAACAAACACCATGAATTCCAGTTCGTCAGCGAAATTTTTCAAACCAGCCTCTTGCTTTAAATTCATTCATTTTAGAGCCACTAGCACTCGGAGTGTTCGCTTTTAAATTATGGTGTAACTGTAGAGCCTTTTCTCATATTATAGCCTCACTAGCACTATCTCCAACAAGCTCTTTTTCATTTATCCAAACTATCAATAATTTTTCTACCTCTTCCATAACTTGAGTCGTATGCTTTGTTAAAATAGTCACTCTTTTAGCGACATTAGCCGCCTTGAAGGCCTCTTTATTCTTTGAAATAGTAAAGATGGTCGATTTCGCCGTGTCAGACTACGCGGTAATGAAAGAAACATGAACACCGTTCTCATGGTTAGGTACTATTTCTTTCTCCGTTTTTACAGTAATACGTTTAGGCTTTTTAATGTCACTGTCACTGACACTTTTCACTTATTAAGAGGCATAATGAGGGCTAATTTAAAGCAAAAAGCATAAAAATCTGGAACTCTACAACGAAAGAACAACAAGTGATCTTCACAGTGTGGGCACCAATGCAGAACTATGAGGAAACACGTGGTCGCCTGTGGAGAGGTATGTGTATATGCGTTTGTACCTCAAGAATTTTTTGCGAGTCGATTAAAAATTTGTTCGAAAATTGTGTTTGTAGGTCGATTTGTTTGTGATTGGGGGCGTTCGTATGTCCAGGTTTGATTGTGTGTGTGTGTGTGTATATATATATATATATATATATATATATATATATATATATATATATATATATATATATATATCAAATAAAGACATTACCATATGTGAAAACATGAATCATATTTTACCCCTGACCGTGACTTATACCTTAGACACATAATTGCTGTGCCAAGGCGCTATCAGCTACACCACCGAAGATCTAAAAGAGAAACACCTCTTAAAGCTTAACTGCTATACTAGGAATGAATGCATTCTATCTGAATGCCTTTTTGTTCATATTACAGCTTCTCCTAACCTCACTTGTGGCTTCATGTTTTGCATTTAATTCAAATCTCAGCTATATATGCATTAACAATAGTAAAATAAACACATTACCATATGTGAAATCATGAATCATATTTTACCCCTGACCAGGACTCGAACTTAAGAGACATAATTACTGTGCCACGGCCCTATCAGTGGTGTAGTAGATAGCACCTTGGCACAGTAAATATGTGTCTTAGGTTCGAGTTCCGGTCAGGGGTAAAATATGATATATATATATATATATATATATATATATATATATATATATATATATATATATATATATATATATATATATATATATATATATATATATATATATATATATATATATATATATATATATATATATAGAAATGAGTGTGACACCAGGACGGGCAAGAATACTGGGTTCATCTGGCTCGGGCACAAAGTAAACATTGAGACGAAAAAAGTAGAAGGTTAAGGACAAAGCAGAAATAAGGAAATGATACAATAGGAAAAGGACAGGCTGAAAGAATAGCCGAAGTATTGAGGACCTAGAGATATGGCAGGATTAGAATAGGCTGAAAGAATAGTCGAAGTATTGAGGAATTAGAGATACGGCAGGATTAGGCACTTGAGATGACAATTGATCTACTCTTTGAAGGAAGCTAAGAATGAGGAAAGATAGAAGGAGGAAGAGAGTTCCAGAGTCTGGAGGTAAATGGGAAGCTGCAGCTGCTCCACTGCTCAACCGTGAGCTACAAATCTCCACACAGTACATGTGCATACATGAAGCATATTTCTAACCAGATCAAGGTTCGAATCTACAACACACCTAGCATAAGGTGCCACTAACTGTAGTACAGAGAGTCAATAGAACTATGAAGCCTTTCTGATAATTGCTAGTTTTTGGTAATGGAACAAACACTACCTAATGTGTTAGTTTAATTTACTTCCACTACCCAGGTTCATTTGTGACTTTTTTGTTTTTTTTTGCATTTAAGTAAAATCCCTTTAAATAGGCATCTTCTGTGCAAGATAAATACATTATAATAAGAGAAAATATGAAACTTATTTTGTTTTGTAACTGATCAGGAGTGAACCTCCAACACACTTGATAATCCATCAATGCGTACGCACAGTGAGGTACCGATCTTACCACAGCAAATCAAATCAAGTAGAAAGCCTCTGCTAGCTGCTAGAGTTAGGGGATAATCACACACACTACTGAATGACTCCTTTCAATTCTCCCTCTTCCTAACCACATCTGTTACTAGTTTTCGCATTTAACTAAAATCCTTCCTCTATTCATATTCAAATGTGAATACTTAAATAAAATTGTTACCCTTGATCAGCTTTTGAACTTACAACATGCTTTGACAAGCCATTCATCAGAACATTGTTGGATTTTTCAATTTCCTTGATTCATGCTGTAGATGATATTAGAGTCATAGTTTATTAAACATATATTTTAGCAGTATTCAGAGGTGGCTGCTTGGCAGGGATGGTAAAGAACTTACTTTCTGAAATTAAAATTTTGGCTTTATTAACTAGTACCAGCAGAGTATAGTTAGTGACAAAGACCTAGTTTCTTGGAATAAGCTAATTAAACCTAATTACCTAATCCCCTTGTTGTTGCCAGGAATTTCGTTTTTGAAGTTTTAATTTTATCCATTGCACTTGTTTGTGTGGTCAAGTTGGTAACAGCTTTTTAGAGAAAATTTGATATTAACTTTATTAACAGTTTCTCATGGGGTGTGGATAGTGATAAAGTGTTATAAGGAATATGATTGCCTTATGTATTTCTATATTTTAACTTAATTGACATTTACCTTCAGAGCACAGATGGTAATTGAGTCTTGGTTTGTAAAGTTTTAAGGAATTAAGCATGATTTATGTCCCCTGTGGTGCATTAATCATATTGTGTTAAACTTTTCAAGTTTGAATTACAATATAGATTTTATCCTAATTAACACTTACCTCTGGGGCATAAATGGCAATGAAGTTCTCGTTTGTGAAATTTACAGGTATATCTATAGTTAAATTCACTTTCTCTATTGGCGTGGGACCAGATTTTATAAGCTGAAAAAGAGGAAATTTGACATTAGATTTTATTATGCTATAGTGTAATTCTGAAGTTTCTGGATCATTTAAGTTTTAAGATTTTCTGAAGTGAAGAAGTGGTTACAAATGCAACCAAAAATAAGGTAGCAAGATTTAAGCACACCCTGTCCATCTAGCCTCTTCTGTCAGTTATTTTCCAACAGGAAAAAGTATCGGGGTGGGAGGAATTACCAGACCATAACTCCCTTATCTTGATTAGTTACTTCCTACAACACAGGTTGAGAGTGAACTTCCTACTTCTCCTCCACCTGAAATATATCTTGCTCACCTCCTGTGATACACACAATTTACTAATGTGGAAGTCTTTCTCCTCACCAATTTTATTATTATTATTATTATTATTATTATTATTATTATTATTATTATTATTATTATTATTATTATTATTGTTGTTGTTGTTGAACAGGTTTCCAAATCTTATAATGAATATTATAATTGATATGTGTAAATTTATTATAAACCTACATTGTAGTGATGAGTGAAGGAAGTTTGCTGAATGGTTGTATTTATTTTGCCTTCGCCAGTGCTGTGGTAGATAATCTGTTCTTCACGGGAGGATCTGCAAAAATTATAATATAACTGAGTATTTATTACTCTTCGAGAGTCCCCAATATCATTAAATATGATAATCTTTAATAAGAGTCCATAGCATATTTAGGAAAGATATCTGGAATAAACAGCACATTATCTTTAGGAATCTGCTATACAACAAAAGCATAAGACCTCATTGAAAAGGTCCGAACTCCAATCTTTCATCTGTGGAACTGCACCTGGGTACATCTTTCCCTAACCTCTTTCTCCTCTCTGAAAGCCAGCTGTCAAGTCATGCTTCCCCTGACCTAATTCAGATCACTCTATAACCTGTATTCTCGTTTCTGTTCCAAAGGTGTGGTCTGCATTTACTGCAACATTAACATCTTATTGTAAGACTCATGGACCTTGAATCTCCTGACTTTAATATTCTCTGGCTAATGGTCTATCTCTCCACTACCACTATATTCCTTTGCTACTGCTGCTGCTCTCCTAACCTCACTGACTTTGTGTCATTCTTAGAATATCTTTCCTCTTGCCATGAGTCCTTGCTATCTTCTCACCCACATGCTGAAGTTCTCAATTTTAGGGACCTCTATGTACATCACAGTGACTGACTTCATTCTTATCACACTGATAAGAAGTGAGGTTCTTCCTTTTTCTATAACTCACGATCTGGAACAGATTATCAAATATCCTACTCATGTCCCCGATCGCCATGAACATGCAGCTAACACTCTTAACCAATTTCTTACTTCTACTCCTTCATTTTACTCATACTCTGTGCTTTCCTTTCTTTGTAAATCTGACCATTCTTTGCTCTCAATCACTTCCATTTTTTATCCTGTCCTATCAAAGTTCCATTGGCACTTGAGTTTACCCAACACGATGATTTTCTCTTTGACTTTCTATGGGGTGACTACTGGTTTTGGACCCGCAACCCTGATCGGGTAACCTTAAAAGGTGCCAAGATCATAGCCTCGTGAATGGAGGCATTCATCCCCTCGTCTGTGAAAACTTTTTCTCCCCCTAATCCTTGGTTTGACCGTGCCTGCTCCATGGCTAATGAGGCAATGAACCTGGCATGCCATCTTACCAAGCCTCTCCTTCTCTTTTAACTCACTCTGCTTATATTACAGCTAGGAATTGCTGCGCTGCTCAGATTAAAAAGTCTAAAGTTTCATAGTTAAGAAGGAAAGTTGATGATCTTAACTCCTCTCCTACTAGTAAATGCTCCTGGTTCTTAGCCCAAAACCTCTCCAATAACTTTTGTAACTTGAGCTTTCCCCTTCTCATTCGTTCTGATGGTTCTATAACTTGCTCTCGCACTGCCAAAGTCACTCTTTTTGGTCTCGTATCTCTCCCAACTCTTCTTTAAGCGACTCCTCATACTTTACCCCTCTCTAACCCTATGCCCTCCATTATCCCTTAGTCCATAAAGAACTCCACTCTCTAAAAACGAACAAGGTCTCCAGATCCAATGATATCCCTGCAATGTTCCTTAAGGAGTTTGCAGATGAACTGGCTCCCATACTTTGCCATCTAATTCTTCCAACTGCCGACATATTGCCCTAACCTCTGCTATCACTAAAGTGTTCAAAACTGCTCAATTCTCACTTCCTGAAATGTCTTGAATTTAACTCGTGAATCTCTGATCACCAATACAGCTTCCGCAAGGCAATATGCACTGTAACCTCCTGTTCTATAATACTCACATATGGTCATCTTCTCTGAAGAACTATGGGGAATCCTTTGTCATCACCCATGATATCTCTAATGTTTATGACAGAATCTGGCATAAGGCTCTGTTGGTCATCTCCCTGATTATGGCTTTACTCCTCTCTGTTCTCTGATTTCCAGATTTCTTTCCGAGTGTTTTATATCTGGTTGTTTACGGCACAACATCTACCTCATTCCCTTATACCTGTGGTGTTCCTCAAGACTCTATTCTTTCACCTTCTCGGTTCCTTCTCTTCATCAACGATCCTCTTTAGTCCCCATCTTCCTCTTCTCCACGCCTTTGCTGAGGATTCCACTCTTCATTTTTCCTCTGCCTTCTCCTCACAACCTTCATCTGCCACTCGTAACCAGTCTCGTATCACTCTTCTTCTACTCTCACTTCCAATTTGCAGAGGGTGTCTAGTGGGGCATCCAAAATTTAGTTAAATTTAATTCCTCTAAAACATTTTCTGGCTATCTCTTTATTTTCTCCTATTGATAGCCCATTTGTCCTCAAAATGAACGAAATTTGCCAACTTAATTCTGTTAACATAGCAGATTTAGGAGTAATCACATTATCCAAATTCTAAATCTGCATCTAAAAAATTTGGTGGTTCTGTATCGTTTTTGTCATTACTTTTCCTCCTTCCAGTTACTTAAAATCTGTAGAGGTCATATCCGTCTCTGCTTAGAATACTGCTCACACATTTGGGGTGCTTCTTATTATACTTATCTCCTTGAGAGGGTTGAATGTAAGTCAGTCAGACTTATCAATGACCCTTCTCTTACTTTTAATCTGGATTCTCTTTCTCTTCGCCATAAGGTACATTACCTTTCTCTTTTCTATCGCTACTACCTCCATCGCTGCTCTCATGAGTTGGCGAGTTCCATCCCTCTCCCAGTGCCAAGGCTGCATAATGCTCACCAAGCAGCTTCGTCTCATAGGTACTGTGTGGAGATTTGTAGCTCGCAGATTGGTCCGTACAGCAACTGCTTCGTCTCATCAATATCCAAACTCTGGAACTCTCTTTTTCCTTCTGTCTTTCCTAAGTCTTATAACATATCTTCCTTTACAAAGCAGATCTAGCGTCATCTCAGGGCCTAATCCTGCCATATTTCTAGGTCCTCAGTACTTCGACTATTTTTTCAGCCTGTTCTTTTCCTGTTGTGTACAATTCCCTTATTTCTACCATGTTCTTGAACTTCTACTTTTCTTTGTCTTAATGTTTTCTTGGTAGCTGGGGCCTGATGAGGGCAATTTTCTTTTTCAAGTCCCGGTGCCACACATAATATATATATATATATATATATATATATATATATATATATATATATATATATATATATATATATATATATATATATATATATATATATATATATATATATATATATATATATATACTCAAATAACTTTGCAGTAGGCTCAGAATCAAAATAATGGTGAAAAATATAAGGATACTAACCCATGAAGCTTTAGTTCAGCTTGGGCTGAAAGCAGCAACATTTCTGTTAGGCTGTCATCTGAGGGTTCAATTTCAACTCCTTCACCTGCTGCTTTGATCTTCACTCTCATTTCGTTCGTTGTATCAGTCACTCGACTAGCATCAATCGTCACCCGTACAGTGTCCTGCAAATGATACATTCTCGATTAATATGAAAAATTATATATTTCTTATACATTCCATGCTGCGGAACAGGATGTTGCATTCTTGATCTCATGCCTAACCTTATTATTAAAAGTTAAAGGTCTCTAATGGATGGCAGAAACATGGGACAGTGATAACACTAAAAGCCTGATCATATACCTCCCAAATAGCAAGAGCCCCAGCCCCCTCTACAGTCACTTGGACCCGGAGATCTCCAAGGAAATGGCTGAATCAGGTAGACCTGTAGGAAATCACCGACTCCCCAAGTTATTGCCAAATTTAATGGCTAACAACATGGGGCAGTGAAAACTAATCCAACTCCCATCCAAAATTGAATCTGGGGCCAGTATATTACCAACTCCAGTCGGTACTACCACACCTAAGATTATTTTGTACTCTTTACAACCGCTGAGTATGCTGCAAAATGACGGACTCTTCTGTCCCTTCCTTATTCTCGATATGATTGGGTGCTAATATTATTTTTGTTGTCACGGAATGTGGTGGGCCTGAACTCGAAGTTTTTAGAATGGCAAATAAGTCTTTAAACTATGAAAGGATGGAAGCACAATTATGGTGTCACTAAGAACATGGATGTCTGCAGAGAACTACAAATCTATTTACCTATTAAAGTTGTATATATAAATGTGTCAAGGTTATATTAGTTCCTTATCACCAGTACTAGAATATTTACTTTAAGGTGATTGGGATAATAATAATTTATAATGACTGGAAATTTCAAAGTTAACCTGAATTATGGCATGTGTGATTTTTATTTTCATAATAATACCACCACCTGCTCAAGCCAGATAATACTTGTGATCATAATGGATGGCAAAAGGAAGATAGGATGGCTCTTATTATTTCCTGTGCATCTTCATCCCTTCTCTCAGTTGTTTCAAGGCAAGGAATAAAATTCAGGGATGAAGGAATTGAAGGCTTTTCTCTCACAGATCCTCCTTAGTCCCCTCTTGCTACGTAGGGATACACATAGTAGTCATTCTTTCCATTCCCGAATAAGAGATGTATATTTTACTTATACATATTACTGAGAACTTAGCACTTTAGAAAGAGTTAATAATAGTATAGCTTAAAATTTTTTTTTATGAATATAATATTAACTTATTTCTGTAATATAATAATCGGTTTTAACCTCTTGAAATATTCACCTCATTTCCTCTAAAATTGCATATCAGAAAATTTCCCAAGGTTTATAAAAGAAAAATAAGGTATAATTCTTCTAATTGTATGAAATAATTAGCTTAGAATTTGATTGTTGTACTGATTTATAGTGTCCTTTGTAAACTGAACTTCATACAACACAGAAACATTAACTTAATTTTCGCTGGGTGTGTAGTAAATACCAGATCATTGGTGCTTTGAAAATCCTGTTGCATTAAAGAATTTAGCATTTTCTTTATTGTGTTAAGATGTAGATAATTTAATATTTTCTTTATTGTGTTAAGATGTAGATAATTTAAATAGAAGTATTACATAATATTAGTCTCGACACTGTGGTTTATAAACATTCAAGATGCTACTGGTAAAGAGTTTATTTATAATTTCATATTTGTGACCAAAAAATCAAGATTGAAGAATAACGAATACAAAATCAGGGGATCATTGTTTATAAGGGAAACATTTACAATGTCTTACTAAGTAAAACAGAAACACACGGACGTTTTCATATTTAACAGTACTGAAATTGTAATTATACAATAATTACTAGAGGCTATACTTACTAATGTAATTTTAAACACATATCAGTGGTAAAGTTTATGGCTTTTGTTCTGTTCAAATAATACTTCTGGGCTTGCCTCTGGAGATTGTGTTGTTTATTGCTCTGTTCTTTTATCATTTTGGTGCTACAAAAACTAAGGTTATAGGTAACCGAGTAACCCAAGAACTGCTACTTTAGTACTATGGTTAGGTTTTACTTACCTCTTTATCTCTCTTGATTGGGTTGGTGAGGTGACAAACCATGGCTGTTCTGTTGTCCTTGACTGTGAAAGCGCAGTCGTGTGTTGTCGGGAGGAAAAGTGCAAATGGCTCTGGAACTGTGACTGTCACATTTGGGAGAAACACAGATTCACCCAGATTATGAACGGTAATTTCCACCACTGGTCTGTTGTCTTCACCGATGATCAACTTGTCTTGTACTCTGTAAAGATATATGTAATTATAGACATTTATAGCGATCCTTGGTGTCTGTTGTCTTCACCGATGATCAACTTGTCTTGTACTCTGTAAAGATATAGTTGGCTTGTCTTGTTCTTTGAAAAAATTACCTAAATTATGAACAGTATTGGTCTAGCATCCAGATAAATAGATTTTAATCAGATAAGATTTAAATGTGACGACTATCTGTATCATTTCTCTGTTGTTCCAGCCATTTCTCTGAAAAGATTCAGCTAAGTTATGAGCATTTTTTTCCATCATCTGTCCGTTGTTACTACTAGGTTAGCTTGTCTTGTTCGTGTTAGAATGTGTGATTTATAACAACCATTATGTCTATTTCCCCCAACAGTGATCAGCTTGTCTTGTCCTCTGAATCTATGAAAAGTCTCTCATACTTTATTACGTTTAATTTCACCTCCGTCCCCTCTCTGTTGTCCCCACTCGTGGACAGCTTATATTTTCTGACTCTATGGTTCTTTTGAATTGACAGTTATCTCCTTTATTGGTCTGTTCTCCCCAACGCTGAACGCTCTTCTCAGGTTGTAGTCTGGAGATAGTCACTCAAATTATGAACAGTGGTCTTCATGTCTGGTATTGTTTCATAAGATCGTCATACTTAAGGACCTATATATGATTGTATTAGTATTGCTACTTTAAGTAATATAAGCCATTACACAGTTTTATAAAGTGTGAAATTCAGCTGCTGGGGACCACCATAGTGTAGTAGTAAAATCATCGGCTTGGGAGGTAACAAATCCGCGTTCGAGACCAAGGCGGGGCGATAAGAAGGTCATCCAACTTCAATTCCCCAGCTTCAATCTGTCAGTGTCCACCCTCAAATGAGGAATAACAATAATACGTAAAACGTAAAAAATTTGGTTCCAAATGCTCTTCATATGTTTTTCTTACAAAAAACTGTTTAGATCTTGTATCTGTCTGCATTTGTTATCTCTTTATTAACATACAACGTTACTGCTTATATGTAATTCATTGGGAAAAAATGGCAGCATTGATTACTATTCTTATAATTTTAATAACCGAAAAACTGCAGCATCGTATTTTTGACGTTTGCCAGCCTTTAGCATTCTTTACCTGTAATTTAAGAATTTAGCTTCGACCCTCATATCAATATGACACGTCTTGTCACCATCACTTTCGCACTCTGTCACTATACTGATGGGCAGGGTAGTTATTTTTGGCTCACCAGGGTCGGTTATTGGCTGTGCTGCAAACAAAGGGCGCAAATACACAGGTATTAGTTCATGAGTTGAATAATAAACTTTAGCAAGTTCCAATAATATTCTTACATGTGGTGAGTATTAGCTTCATTTTATAATTTAGCATTTTACCACTCGATACTTTGACTTAGAACTATGCTAAATAGTGAATTAGAGAAAATATTGTTTTGAAAGAAGAAAAAAATCACCGTAGTTGAGTATATCTGCTATAATAATGTAATCATAATGTAACGTAATTTTTGTTAATTAAAAGGTAGATTGTTACTCATTGCCGGTAACCAAAGGGAAGTAAAAATGACTAATCATCCATCAGTTTCTGTTTAATTACTTGTAAGTGAATTATGTATGATAAGGATTATTTATAGAGATTACTTACACATAATGTCTCCCTGACTATCAATAATCATGTGTTCTAGTCTGATGAGAATTGGCCTGCGTGGATCAATTTTATTGGTCTGGAAAAATATAATATTAATTATATTAACATTTTACTAACTTTCAAGTTACGCTGTAGGTTGCAACCGTATTAACATTTTATAATCGTGAGTCATGCCGTATATTGTATATACTTTTTAAATGTTAACATAGTATGCACATATGATGCAAGAACAACTATTGACAATTTTACTTGGAATCCATAAATTTCATACCATCTATTTCTAACTTGTTTTGATCATGTGTGAAATACATTGAGAAACAGTATATTCTTAAATGTAAATTCATAACTTTTACATGGAAGAGGATTAATTGCTAGTTTTAATTGTAATGCAGACATATAGAACTAGGTATTCCGAAATTAGGAGATGCAGGTGACCACAGTGACAATCGAGCCCACCGCAAGGCATTAAGAAGGGTATCTAGCCTTAATTCGACAGCTATAAAATGTCTGTGTCTGTCCTCCTATTGAGGATTAATAGTGATGCATAAAACGTAAACATTTTAAATTAGGAGATTTATCTTTGTTTTTCTTTTTATGATTTAAAAAGATTTACATAATCATATTAATTTCCTAAGTGTACTTGATAAACCTTGATGAAAAGAGTCAGCATTATATATTTACCAGTGTTCGTAGTTTTATCACCATAACTTTTTTTGATCACATTACTTGACAATTAGAAAGGGAACTTACTGGAGGTGAGGACATAGATGTGATATACTGCAATTATAATTTTTTTCCCCTCATGGTTACTGAATGGATTATATTATTTGGTAAAAGGACATCTCATGTTCACTGGTAAATTCCATCATTCCCTTATTCAACGCTAATATTATGGCTCTTTCTGCCGATTTCTTAAAAAACAGTTAATAAAAGATGAAGCTTATTTAAAACTCCCCGAATTTTGTGCACTAGTAAAGTTCCAGCTCCCTCAAAAATACTTAAAATAGCTCAAGTATCTTTGGCATTCATTTATCTTATGACACCTGGTGGTCTGTACATTTTACATATGTCAAATGTAATATCCTCCAGAATTATTTAAAGAACTTATATCGTTACTGGATTTCTTTAGCTATTAAAATCAGGCGTGTGGTTGCGATTTCTTGTCTTTTTGTGATACCTTAAGTAGGTTTATTATCCTCTTTGTTCTGATGATACCTTGTAGCCTGGTCTTTTATGAATGTATACAATCTAATGACACCATGAACCCTGGGCCTATAAGCATGTAAGAAGTAAAATTAAGTCAGACCTTTAATTCTTTTGTCGTCCTTTAGTCTACTGTAACCTTGAGTCCTAGGTCTTTTATGCATATACACACTCTATCTGTCAAAAACATTTAAAAGAGCTAGTTTCTTGTTTATTATCCAGTGGTCTTATGGTACTTTATGCCTTGATGGTGCTCCTTTTCGCTCTTGTCTCTCCTATAAGCTGCTATACATGCCATATGTTTGATTTATAATGTTGGAAAAGAAAGTATACTCCAAATTATTAATTCAAGGTGACTCATTTGAACATTAACACATTACGTTGGCTATAACTGTATTTTCGTTTATTTGATAGCAGATATTTTTTTCAATCCTTGATGGTGTAAGAGAAAGACTGTAATCTTTGTTCGTCCTCTGTTCTACAAGGATAAGAGAGCTTGGTGCTGACAATCTCTTCCTCTTTGAGTGGCATTCTTCTTCCAGAAATAAACTGATGGAAGAGTAAAGTACGAACTGGAGAAGTGGAATCCTTTTTAGTTAAACTTGTTACAGTTGTGAGTTCCCTGTTAGCTTTAGTAAGCTGTGGCATCTTTTAAGTTAAATAAATTGCTAGTTTTCACTTTAGCTAACCCTGTTCTAGTTTAACCATTGTTTCTTACCTTGACGTCAACATCATGTGTATCACAGATACTCTCTTCCTTTACACCGACGATGTTAAAATCTTTAGATACACCACCAGTATCCCTGAACGATGCCCTAGGAGAGGGATGGCCGTAATCTAGAGTTATATTTCCACGTATATCTGCAATGGGATAAAACATTATTCGTTGACAATGCTGTTGTTTATGCAATGGCCTTAAACATCACATTCATTGAATGTAGATATTAGTGGGTCTGGAAGAAATTGTTTTAACATGATTGACTGAACATAAACTGATAGACTGCAAGGTAAACTGAATTGGAATTCATTTCTACCAGATTATTATTATTACCATTGGGGATAATTAACTTACTGACTTGCTGAGGAACTTTGTGCCCCTTATAGGTAATGCATCTCACTAGCTGTAGATAAGTGTTGTCAAGGAGAAGGGTTGATGGGTCCGAAGTCAGTTCCCCTTTTACGGAAGCAACAGTTCGTGATCTTAATACCATGGCATGACCTGACATGAAGCTACCAATTGCCAGATCTGAAATAATCATCTGCAGAATTAGATTCAGAGAGCCTAAAATGCGATATATTTAAGCTGTGGTTGGTAGACTATATGATTACTGAGATTATGTATTAATCCTTGAAAATTTATGATTATTGTGAGTACCTGGATATTCATTGTTGTCCATGTCAATTCCTCTAGAGATTGCCATTCCAAAGCCTAAGAGAGTATATGCTGAAGAAAAATCACTTGGTGAGAGACGCTGGGCAAAGCTTTGTCGCAGTCCCGTTTCTGATCCCAAGTAGATATATACAGCACCTCTATCATCATCTTCATAAGGAGCTCCCACGGCTATATCTATACAGGATGAAAAGTAAGGAAAAATATTGTATGACCCTGCAGGGTAGTAATCTTGAGCTTTAGCTTAAGATAAATATTCTCCAGATTTGCTTTAGAAGTAGTTACCTTTAGGTGCTTGTAACCCAATTACAGAGAAATATTAATGATTTTGCAGCTGATATTAGATAGAGTGTTCTTAGCATCATACAGCTGATATTAAATAGACAGTGATTACTTATATTTTAGAGTGATTACTTATATTTTTAGAGTGATTACTTATATTCTTAAAATATGTGTTATGGATAGCGTCTGGTGGATCTTTGTATAAATTGTGCATTTTAACAACTGTAAATGTGAACATTGTATCAGATTTTATTTAGGGTTCCATTGGCACTGGTCTTGGCTTGTAGGAGGCTCTGTGCAATATTAACATTTATTATTTCGGCCACTATTACAGAATTCGCAACTTCTATCCATTAAATAAGAAACTAAAGTGAAATACCACTAGTTTGCCTACGACTATTAGGATAATAGGTGTCATTTATAAATTTGGTGATGCCAAGCGACACTAGCCAATTACAAAGGGCCTGTTTCCACCCCATTTTAACGGGGATTAAGAGTGACACCGATAGCGGTAATCAACGACAGTAATAACATTACACAGGGTCTTTTGCTGACACGAATCCACTATCTCTGCACAGCTGCACAACACATCCTACGCTTCTAAATGAAGTAAGCTTTGCTATATGCAATGTACAGTGTCCTAAGAGTCTATTTATATAGGGAAATTAAAATTTTAACTGGTATGTGTTTATTTGTTTATTTTTGTATGAATTTATATATATTTCTGTAGATATTCTGGAAGATTGATAAAATATAGATTACGGTACTTTAAAGGAACAACTTCGAGATGCATTTATGTACATGTCGTCAGATGTGTGAACACCTATACCTTGCTTGGGAAAACACACCTGTATTGGTTATAAGTAAAACACGGTAATAATGGAGGGAACGTCCTGTAATTAAAGATGCCTTATAAAACGTGCTGCACTCTCCTATGTATGGAGAGTTTGGGAACACCTTTCATATTATTGTTGGAATTGTAAGATTTGGTATTGCCTGACGAATAACTGTTCTTTTAATGTTTAATTAGAATTTACTAAAGTTGATAAAAACAAACATATTAATACATTTACTGTATTTTTAAAGATATCTGCGACTCTTTTTGCTTAGTGGGGCAGCATATCTATTATTCAGTGGATTCTCAAAACAGAGATAAAGAGAGAGAGAAAGAGAGAGAGAGAGAGAGAGAGAGAGAGAGAGAGAGAGAGAGAGAGAGAGAGAGAGAGAGAGAGAGAGAGAGAGCCAACACGTGGAAAACGTAACGATACCCGTATTACCTTCATATCCATCGTGGTTCAAATCTCCAGGCATAGCCAGGGTTGTTGCAAATCTAGCAGAAGGAACACTAGATCCATAGTAACTATCTGACTGTACCATGGTGCCAACCTGTTTAAAGTGAATATTTTATGCCATTACTTTTCATTCAGATCTCTGTCTAATAGTCTGCTATAGTGCTTGTCTTGTTAAAAATTAATAATTTGTGCCATTTACTAGTCAATTTGTTGCTGTCGCCACGGATAGACATCAGAATTCACAAACATTATATATATATATATATATATATATATATATATATATATATATATATATATATATATA